>PVKS010029784.1:0-25039 GCA_004027875.1 Aplodontia rufa | reverse complement strand
ATGCCATAGAACCTAAGACCTCTGACCCCAGTCTAGGATCCTGGACAACTCACGAGAGTGGGACAGAATAGGCAAAAGGGGCTATGGGGCCAGCAAAAAAATAACAGTAAGGCATAAAGCCCCAAAGGTGTGAATCAAATTATTTTGGTCTATAATAACCAACAAAAATAAAAAATAAAGATTTTCAGCAGAAAAATACATACCTGGTCAACAATCAAACATGTATTAAGCAGATACCACTTACAGAATTGGTAACACAGCAGTGAGCAAAACAGGTGAGACCTCTGTCCTGTAGGAGACAAAGAAAATCAAGTTTCCTGTCTTAATACTAGATAGCTTTTAGTTTCAGTTTTTAAAGAAATTAACTTGTAAATTTTTGTTTTATTTTGTTGGAAACTAAATATAAAGTCATCTTTTTTCCATTTTGCTTTTCCCTTAATAAATTTTTTCTTTTATTTTTTTTTCTCACTGTTGAGGATTGAACCCAGAGGAGCTTTACCACTGAGCCAAGCCACCTTCCCACCCCTTTTATTTATTTATTTATTATTTATTTATTTATTTATTTATTTATTTATTTTGAGACAGGGTCTCACTAAGTTGCTTAGGGCCTCACTAAATGGCTGAGGCTGGCTTTGAACTTGCAATCCTCAGCCTCCCAAGTTGCTGGGATTATAGACATGCATACCACACCCTGTTTTTCCCTAATATTTTTTTTTCAAGAGAAAGGTACAGTGAGAGAGAGAGAGAGAATCAACTTTATTTAGTTTTTCATGTGTCCCTCATTGCTCCGACACTTAGCTGTGCATGTGGTGACAGGGTTCAAACCCGCACCCTTGAACATGCCAGGCAAGCACAATAATGGCTGAGCCACTGCTCCAGCCACCCCTGCTAATAAATTCTTTACATCTATAACATACAGAGTTCAGTAAAATATAAATGACATGCCCTGTGACATTATTATAGCATCATATTCAGAGGAAAACACAGAATATTCTTTTCCCGTAAGATTGAATGGAACAAATTCAACTTTTTGCAATTTTTTTTTTTAACGAGAGAAAGACAATGTGAGCGAGAGAAAGACAGAAATAATTTTTACTGAGTTTTTCATGTCCCTTTTGTTGCTCCAAGACTTCGTTGGGTACATGGTGCTGGGGTTTGAATCGTGTACTTGCGCATGCCAGGTAAGTGCTGTAACCGCAGAGCCACCACTCCAGCCCCAAATTCAACTTTTTTAAATACAAAATTCATACAGCCATCCCATTCAAGATTCTTATCAAGTGGCTCTGTGATTTTTGTATTGCTGCTATTACAAAATGGATGCATCCATACAAATTTCTTTATTATTTTGGAAATGCATGTCTTATAATATTCACTTACCATCATTTAAATTTAAATTCTTCTCAATTTCTAATACTTGAGAATGCTTCTCATAGCAGTGGCTGCAGTAGCAAACACCATCCCTGATTATAAACACTTGAACTTGGAGCTCCATACAGCCAGGTTTTTTAAAGGACTATAGAAAGAGGAGCAATAACATACATTCTCTCCACAAGCTCCATCGTTGGTGACTTTTGCTTTAAAATATTCTAATAATGCTGAATATTAACTATAGGTTGTAATTTGATAGCCACAACTTTGTAACAATTGGCATGCCCATCAGAAACTGTCTCCAAAGAAACCAACCCATGGTCCAAGAACAAGAACATGAAAACATGGGCCGAAACGAATGCTTCAGATACTTTCTTTGTAATACTTCCAAAGATGACCATGAAGAGGTGACCCAAGAAGAGACAGATGGACAGAAAATTAACCTCTTGTTTAAGGGATGAAAAAGATGAGGGCCCTAGGGACAAAAGCAGTGTCCTGAGCACAGACACGTTACTTGCTGGATGTGTGTCAGGGACAACTGAATTGTCCACGTTCCCAGGAGCACCTGCGCTCTTTCATGTAGGGAAAGATAAACTACCAAAGTGCTCAGCAGGCCCACCACAGTTCTTCTCCTTCACTATCCCAAAGGTACGTCTTTCCCACTACCTACATCTGAAGTGAGTGCTTTGTATTTAGTCTCTAATATCTTTCTATGACTTCGGTCACAAATTATTTACCTAAACCATTGTTTGTTGAACATATGAACCTAATGCTTTTTCCAACGTACTCATAAAAGTAACAATTTCTAAATCTAGTCTAGTCGTGTTTGGTTTTTGGAATGACAGCTTCTATCTCGTATAATAAAAATTCTATTTTTTTAAAGAGTAAAACCAAGCAATACTACCAAAACGATAAAATGACTTTAAACAAAGCAGGGGCCATAATTATAATAATTATTCAACCTTTTCTGATGCAACATTTAATTAATTTCTTCTAGCATTTCTTTTGCATGTGTTACAATTCAGTAGTGGGCTAGGTTCTAGGAAAAACAGAAAATAAGACACGGTTTTATAAAGTAGAATTGCAATTTAAATTTGAAATGCTCAAACAGAATGTCCTGGGAGTGAGATTTTTGCTCCCTCAAAGCAGGGATCCTTTTGATGTCATGGGAGAGTTCAGGAGCCAGGATTAGGAGTAGGGGCAGTGGGGGAGGAAGACCCGAGGAGGTATGGACAAGGACCAGGAGTTGGCATCAAATTTCAAAACTGGGGTGCTGAATATTTCTTACAGACCCAAATAAATTCTGAAATGTAAGAACCTGCTGGTTCAGAGTACACTTGAAAGGAAAAAGGCGAGGTCCCCAGACCCCTGAGGACTCCATTGACAATCAGCACAAACACTTTAAGGGCTCAAACCCAGAGAAGACTTGCAGGAGGGGTAACAGGATGATTCATAGGAATTGTGATTTAAAAATGGAAGGAACTACGTTCTACATATCCAACACTCCAGGAAAACAATAAAATTAGGCAGATAGAACACTGTGATGATCCAATCTTAGAAAAAAGTGGAAAATAACTTTTTCAAAATAAAATTTTTGTTGCTGCAGAAGCAGTTTTATTTTCAGCTGTAAACATGCATAACACAAAGTACTAGTGTTTTCTTCTCTGTCAGTCAAAGAGCAATTGATACTCTTGGACTTTTGCTTCTAATTAAGCATTTAGGAAATGGTACAATTTGTCCCTGATTGATCCATAAACTAATGTTATCGAGACATTGCAGGCTGCAGACAAAGACCAACTCTCAAGCCTACTAGTTTTTCCCTCCTCTGGTTCTTTTTGGGACCAGGAGAGAGCCTGGAAAGGAAGAGGGATTTTTCTTCTTGAATTATGCCTGTGGGGCAAAGGGATTACATTCCCATCCATTGCCTTCCCATCCCCTTGCCTAGGGGACTGGATCTGCTGAAGCTGAAGGTTCACAGACCACTTACTGCAGAAAGCATCACTTGTGAGTTTGAGTCAGGCTAGACCACTGAGTGAGTTTGCCCCTAGAAAGTGGCTAAAAAGAGTGTAGACTGAGGGGCTGAAGCAGTGGCTCAGCGGCTACGGTGCTTGCCTGGCATGTGCGAGGACACGGGTTTGAACCCCAGCACCACGTACGCAACTAAGTGTGGGTACAAGAAAAGCCACATGACAAGCTAAACAAAGTGGATTCTTTCTCTCACTGTCCCTCTCCCTCTTAAAAAACAAACAAACAAACAAAAAAAAATACAGACCAAGATTTCAGCAGCTGGATATCATGCCAAGAGTCCCCAAAACACTGAGGACTAAAAGCATGCTATTGATCAGATGCCACTGTAAGTGCACGTGTAGCTACGGAGGGACAGCCAGCGAATGAGGGACTGAATCACCCTGACCCAGCTGAGGTTGTTCTAAATGATAGGTTAGCAACAGGACAGGTATTTCTAGGTCCTGGCTGCACAGTGCACTCATAGAGGGAAGTCACAAGAAACTAGGCCAACACAGCATTTCCACCTTAGCTAATTTAGCCACTGAAGGTCTTTCACCAGGTTAGGGAAAAAAAGAGGGGGTTGGGGGAGAAAGAAAAGAAACCCAAAGTAATGTCATGGACTTAAGCAAGTCACTGTTCTAGCTTGAAGAATGAAAGAAAACAGCTTGTAGATTTATATCCATGCCAGCACCTGTTCAGCATTTTTATCATGTGATATTTCACAAAAATGAATACATCAGACAACGATTTGAATAATAAGGAGAACTATAGCATAAACCAACACTTTTCAGAATTGGTCTGGCACACTGTTATTTTATTTTTTTAAAAAAGTAAATCAAGGTGACCAGAGGGAGGTAGTATGGGGGAATCTAACCTGAGGGGGAACCTCCGACTTCCACGAGAAGTCCAGTTAACTTGGGGCTTAAGTAAAGGGAAACATGGAACCATGGGGAACCCAAAGGGGGGAAACCATGGTCTGGCACCATTACTGGCTTGTTCTGTCATTACACTTTTGTTCTTGATTATTTGATGATGAACCCCTCCTAGTTGTAAGACCATGTTTATGGAATAAAAATTAAAATAAATAAATATATATATATATATATATATATATTTTTTTTTTTTTTTTTTAGTACTGGGTATTAAACCCAGGGGTACTCTACCACTGAACTACATCCTCAGCCCTTTTATTAATTTTTTATTTTGAAACAAGACCTCACTAACTTGCTCAGGCAGGCCTCTGACTTGAGATCCTCCTTTCTCAGCCTCCTAAAACCCTGGGATTACAGGTGTGCTCCACCATGTCCATTATCTTAATGGTTTTCATAGAGAAGAACTGGTTAAAAAATAAATAAATAAATAAATAAATAAAACATTTTTTTTAACTACTTGATTTGGGTTTTTTTGTTGTTATTTCCTTAAGGATCAGAGGATTCTAAAAAAAAATTGTATCTTTGGGGATATGTTTAAATGCCTATATCATAAATTTACATTTTAAAGGTTGCCAAATACATCTCTGCAGGTGTGACTCAAAGGTCTTCTGTTGTCTAATAAAATAGTTAGAAAATATTTGAACTTTTGCACTTGCAGATGATACTAGATTGTTTATGTGGAAAGGGGGCCAGAGAGGCATGACAAATCTCAACCACAAATAGTAAGTGCATCCTGAGGGCCAGTCGTGTCCCAAGCGCTGTACATACATCATCACAGCCAACCTCTACAAGAACCTGCAGGGCAGGTATTAATTTTCCTACTCTACAGGTGAGGAAACAGGAGCTTGTAAAGATTAAGGATCTTGTGCAAGTCAGACCCATTAGCAAGTGGCCTGAACTCCAGCCTACGTGGCCACTTGTGTGTTCTGAGCCATATTCTCCACTTCCTCTTAAATCAGGTGCAGCAAGGAAAGCCGCACACACACAGAGACACACTGTCAGTCACAGGTCTTCACAGTCATGGGTGCTCATAGTGGTCCCCACTACATTGTATTTTAATTCCCTCCACATCCCAGATACTACCTATCTAGGCTCAGCTTCTTCTCAGTGAGTTTAATGGGTGAGAAAAATAAAACTGAAAAAGGTCTAGATTATCCTAGAATACATGTGATATTCCCTTTGTCTAGATATTTGCCTGATAAAGGGAAGAGAAAATATAACTCATATAATATATATGAGTCTCATATAATAACATAAAATTATTCTCTTTTTTAGCTATAAAAGTAGCTCATATTTAAGAAATTGGGTCTCTACACTTGCTCCCCAAATATAAAGAATAGCAATGTTTATGAGCCCCAGATAATATATATATGAAATCCATTAATAAAATAGTGCTATTTTTCTCATTTGCATATGGAGACTATACATCAAAATTTGTGAGCCCAGAATAATCAATCTTTTTTTTTAAGAGAGAAAGAAAGAGTCAATTTTATTTAGTTTTTCATGTGGCTTTCGTTGCTCCCATACTTTGTTGTGTACATGGTGCTGGGGTTTGAACCTGCATCCTCATGCATGCCAGGCAAGCGCCGCAACTGCTGAACCACTGCTCCAGCTCTGAACAAACACTTTTATATATATATTTCTCTACTGTTTGACATAAGAAACTGAAAAGGTATGCAAGTCAACTTCAATCAAGTCTCACAATTGTATACTGTAGATTTTATATGTGTGTATGTGTAACTGTACATATAGATATGCATATATATATATTTAGAGAGAGAAGGAGAGTGAGACAGAGAGAATCAAATTTTTATTGAGTTTTTCACATGGCTTTCATTGTTCTGACAGTTGTGTATGTGGGTGCTGGGGTTTGAACCAGTGAACTTGTACATGCTGAGCAAGCACCACAACCACTGAGCCACCGCTCCAGCCCCTACGTGCATATTTTTTAAGAGACATACATATTTTTTCATGTGGCCTTTGTTTCTCTGACACTTAGTTGTGTATGTGGTGCTGGGGTTCAAACCTGAGTCCTCATGCATACCAGGCAAGCACTTCAACTGCTGAGCTACCCCTCTAGCCACTTGAGAATTATATTTTCAAAAGCACTAGGGACAACAGTCAGGCAGAAACTAAAAAACAAAGTAAGGAGGATTCGCAGTTAAAGATGGTGAACTAAAACCATAGGCTTATCTCCCCTCTCCTAAAACTCACTGAATTACGGTAAAGAGACTTGTGTTCAATGTATCACTCCCAAAAGCAAAAGGATGGGGGAAGAGATAATAGTAATACAATAATAGTAAATTTAAAAATCAATGTTGGAAGCCAGGCATGGTGCCACAAGCCTATAATCCTAGCAACTTGGAGGCTGGGGCAGGGGGATCACAAATTTAAGGCCAGACTCAGCAACTTGAAGAGACCCTATCTCAAAATAAAAGACAAAAGAGAACTGGGGATATATATAACTTGGTGGCAAACCACTTCTGGGTTCAATCTCTAGTACAAAAAGTAAAATAGATGTTGGAAAGTAAAAAGGACAAAAGCTAATAAAGAAAGTAGTCCAAGAAAACCAAATCCTAAAATTAGGAGTTGAGGGAGCCTAGCAACAAGCCAATTTACTTATGTAAAGCAAATCGTAATTTTGCTGTTGGTAGTGGTGATCATAGTGGTGACATTGCGCTGAGGTGAACCCAGGGACTGTGCATGGTAGACAAGTACCACAGATGATTTGTTTTTATTTTCAAAAGTTGGCACAGGCCCAGGGAGTGGTACAGAGGCAGAGCTCATACACAGCATGTGCACGTGAAGCACTGGGTTCCATACCCACCTCTTCAAAAGTGGAGCAGGGAAAAGAAGGTGGCCAACCAGGCACCTCTGAAAGTAGTGCAAAACAGGATCGGAGGAAAAGTCTGCTTAAAAGAAACCAAACCACTCTCACGCTCTCCCCCACCCACCACAACCAAGCAACTGCTGTCCTCTATCTCAGTACTCCTTGGCAGAGGAGTGACAGCTTCTCCTCTTGATGGGAAAAGTACAGGGATCTGTGGACTGGGGGCACCTGGCACAGCTAGGACCGCAGGGCTTATAGGAAAAGCCCTGAGAAATGTGAGTGAAATATGAGGGCACTTACAGGCTCGCAGACTTGCTCAGGCGTTCATCTCCTACGAGGCTCCACTCAGGAAGCGTTTGAAAGAGATATTCCACATTAACAAAGCGGGAGAGCAAGAGAAAGACACAACACCCAAAACCCAGTGCAGCCAACCAAGGAGTTTCAGAAAGAAATATGACGGACAGCTCGGGTGGACAGTCCTGACCACAGACAGAAGACGGCTCAGAATGGAGTCCAAAAAAAGAAGGGTCCAAGAAGAAGCTGGAAAAACACTGGATGGACTTGGATGTGTTCAAAGGGAAGCTCAGGCATGATCAAAGGAAAAACATAGAAGAAAAAAGCAAACTGAAGAATAAAGAAGACAATTATGTGCTTCATGGAATTTTTCAAAACGCTTCAGGAAAGGAAGAGTGATAGTAGCATGCCATATAGCTCAGGCGTAGATAATATTCACATTTCTTGAAGTCGAAATTTGGTAAATGCTGATGATTAAATCAAATTATCATAGATCTACATGGGACAGAGAAGGGGACAGTGTGTGAGTGTGTGTGTGTGTGTGTGTGTGTGTACGCGCATACATGTTTGAGAATGCTTAGTAAAGGAGATCTAAATTCTCCTCATCTATAGCAAAGATAATACCTTAACTGAAAAATCAAGATAGGCCACTCTAAGTAATAATCAACTATTCAGGGGCTGGAGCGGTGGCTCAGCAATTACAGCGCTTGCTTGGCAAGCATGAGGACCCGGGTTCAAACTCCAGCACCACATACACAACAAAGTGTTGGAGCAAAGAAAGCCACATGAAAAAAAACTAAATAAAATTGATTCTGTCTGTCTCTCTCTCTCTCACTGTCCCTCTCTCTTCAAAAAAAAAAATCAGTTATTCAGTGATATGGATATAATTACTGAAAATAGCACTAAGAGTTTCACAGAGGATGTTTCTGGAGAACTAGGACATGCACAGGATAGAGAAAAGACAGGTGGGTGACAACTGAGAAGTCTTACAGGACAGTTTAACTCCTTAAACCCTGCAGATCAATGACTCTGATAACAAATATTTTTTAATTAATTAGACTACTTGAAGGTGGATTCTCATCTGTAATTCAAAGAAAAGTCTAATGGTCTAAGAGAGAGAAGATTATCACAAACTAGGAAATTAGCAACCGAGGAAAAGAACATTTTAACTTGAAGACTTCATATTTCAAAAACGGTGAAGAAATCCTTTCTTTCGATATCATCAAAAAATCAACAAGAAGAACAAAAAGCAATAAAAACCTTCCCACCAGAGGAAATCAATATCTATCTGTAGCCCCAAACAGTAGAATTTGAAAATAGAAAACTTAGGAAGGGGCAGCTAGCTTGTGGGAGCAGGGAGAGGGTGAAACCAGAGTCTGCAAAGGGGTGCGCTGGAATGTGGTAAAGTACCCTGGCTTCCAGGCCTCAAGGCTACAAGCATTGGAGTGGGGGAGCTGCTGAAATAAGGAGTTGGAGGAAAGTCTCAGACTTACTCCAACCTTGTCCGGATCCTCTGCAGTCAGGAAACTGTCCCTCTCCACCCTCTCAAGAGGCTGCAGTTTTATTCTCTGGAGGTGGAACCAAGTTGAAGATGTCTAGGCACAGCGCAGGGTAGAGATCAAGCGCCAAAAGGAAAATAAGGATGATGAGTTAAAACTGTATCTAGACCCATACAGTCCCAGTCCAGCTCCTAGAAATCTCCCACCCTACATAAACCTCTACTCCTTAGAAGAGAATCCTTGAAGCTAAGCCCAGGAGCTTCAACAAGAAACATCCCAGTGGCACCCTTAATGCCCTAAAACCTGTTAACTGTATATGTTATCCACCTGTGTCCCCACCCAAAAGAAATGACACATTGTATTTCCTGATAGGAGGTAAATAAGGACCCTGAACCAGGTATCATTTTGTTTAGGAAAAAAAAAACTAATGGGCTCTTTGGGGGGGGGGGTGCGTGATTGAATTCAGTGGTGCTTAACCACTGAGCCACATCCACAGTCCTTTTTTTATTTTTTATTTTGAGACAGGGTCTTGCTAAGTTGCTTAGGTCCTCACTAAGTTGCTGAGGCTGGCTTTGAACTTGCAATCCTCCTGCCTCAGCCTCCCAGATGGTTTATTTTTTGCATCCAGGAATTTCGGCAGTCCCAACTGTATCTGTTCATTATTCCTTCTACTACAAATTCCATCCAGCCTCACCTTCCTTTTGACATCCTCTATTCTAGGAGCAGTCTGAAGATCAACTTTTTTTTTTTTTTTTTGGTGGTACTGTGGTTTGAACCCAGAACCTCATGCACGCTAGGCAAGCACTCCACTACTGAGCTGCATTCCCACCAGGTAACCACCTTTCTAGTTTTCTCTTACTTTCTTCCACTCTGCAGAATTAATTCCTCTTGCATTTTTATACCCATAGTGTACTCCCACACTTGCTTGCTTTCTCTCTCTCTCCCTCCCTCTCTCTGTTCTGAGGACTGAACCCAGGAATACTTTACCGCTGAGCTATATACCCAGACTTCTTTTATTTTTATTACTTTTTATTTTATTTTATTTATCTTGGTACAGGGCATTGAACCCAGGGGCACTTAACCACTGACACACATCCCCATCCCTTTAATTTTTTTATTTTGAGACAGGTCCTCAGTAAATTGCGAGGTTGGCCTCAAACTTGCAATCCTCCAGTCTCAGTCTCCTGAATCACTGGGACTATAAGTGTGAGCTACCAAGCCTGGCTTGTGCTATAATTTTTGATGGTGAACTCATCAAGTGGCAATTGTTGTCTGACTGGGTCCAGTCATTCTAGATGGCAACATCATAGAATGGAATGGTTTTCCATTTGCCTCTACTGTGATCCTACAGGGCAAATCAAATCAAGAGTGGCACCCATTACTAAGAAGAAGGTCTAGAGTACAGGCCCTATAGTGAGCCCTGCAGATCACTTCTTCCAGGCCTTCCTCATTTACGCTTGACAACCAGCGTGTGGTCACAACCAAGTTCCACTTCCTAACATACTGATAACGGCCTTGTGAAAGTCTTCCTTCTTCTTTTTCTCTGAGAAATGTCACTTGGATGTGGAAAACTAGATGACTTGAGCAGGTAACTTATTTGGAATCATGCTGGTTATTACTAAGGACTGAATTTTCTTAAGAATGTATACTAGCTGGGTCTGGTGGAACACGCCTGAAAATTCTAGTGACTCAGGAGGCTGAGGCATGAGGCACGCAAGTTCAAAGCCAGCCTCAGCAACTTAGCAAGACCCCGTCTCAAAATACCAAACAAAATGGGCTGGGGATGTGGCTCAGTGGTTAAGTGTACTGGGTTCAATCCCTGCTACCTACCGAAAAAAACAAGTGCACTAAATAAAGCGTATACTAAATGAATTAGGCAATGATATGTCCACCCCTCCAGTATAGAAGTGAAGTTCATCAGTAGGTATATTTGTAGAGACTCATTTAAAATTTGCAAAGCTTTCACAGCATTTATTATACAGAAGAGACAAATAAAAATTTAAATAGATTTAGTGTTCCATTCAGACACAGAACATACTGTGCTGATTTTTCCAGAACTTAGACACCTCCTCAGATTTTGTGGAATTCCTGGAAGGTGATGACAGTCCTTTGATGTGCTAACTAATTCTTACAAAGGACTTAGATCCAAGAGATGGGAGATACTCGTGTATCAGGACATCAAGGACTTTATAATCCAGCAGACTTTTACACCCAAGGCAATGATAAGGGTACAAGTCAACAAAAGTTCTGTCTTAGGGGTAAGTGTAAAGAGCTATGGGAGGGGGCTGGAGCGGTGGCTCAGCAGTTGCGGCACTTGCCTGCCATGCACAAGGACCAGGGTTCAAACCCCAGCACCACATACACAATGAAGTGTTGGAACAATGAAAGCCATCTAAAAAACTAAATAAAATTGATTCTCTCTCTCTTAAAAAAAAAAAAAAAAAGAGCTATGGGAAGCTGAGTGCGGTGGTACACACCTGTAATCCTAGCAACTAAGAGGTCAGAGGATCACAGGTTCAAAACCAGCCTCAGCAACTTAGTGAGACCCTGTCTCAAAGTAAAAAGTAAAAAGGGCTGGGGATGTGGCTCAGTGGTTAAGTGCCCCTGGGTTCATTCCTGGGTACCAAAAAAAAGTATAAATGTATAAATATACATAAACATAAGAGAAAAACAACATCCCTCAAGAGATCTAAATAAAGGAAGGATTCACAGTACAAGAACTAGGGACAATCAAAGAGTCTGAATAGGGCTTTAAAATAAGTTTTGTTTTAAATGCATAAAGAGCTAAAGCAGAGAAGTCATAAGGCAAGAATAAGACATCATGGGAAAGGAAAGCTCCATATTTCATGAGGAAATGAAATGAAAATATAGTCTGTGATTTTCAGGCAACTTAATGAATATTTACTTGAGCACAATTTTCAATGAGTAGAGCCCCATGTTAGGGTCTGGTACAAAGTAGTTTACAAAAACCTCCTGTCTTCAGTTTGGCTTTCTGTTTGTTTTGTGGCGCTGTGGATTGAACCCAGGGCCCCAGGCACACCATGCAAGCACTCTACCACTAAGCTACAATGCCAACGCCATAATGAGTTTTTGGTTTGGTTTGGTTTGGTTTGGTACCAAGAACTGAACCCAGGGATGCTTAACCACTGAGCCACATCCCCAACCCTTTTTATCCTTTTATTTTGAGACAGGGTTTTGCTAAGTTGCTTAGGGCCTCGCTAAATTGCTGAGGCTGGCTTTGAACTTGTGATCTTCCTGCCTCTGCCTCCTGAGCCTCTGGGATTATAAGTGTGGGCCACCACACTCAGCCAATGTTCAGTTTTAAAAACTCTTTAACAGAGTCTTCCAATCTGGATCCCTCACTAAAGATCATTCCATTGTAGTCATTATAATTTATTTTAAATCATTAACTGGGCACAGTGACTTATGCCCATAATCCCAGCTTTCAGGAGGCAGAGGCAGGAGGATCACTTGAACTCAGGAGTTCCAGGCCAGTCTGGGCAACATAGCAAAATCTTACCCCAAACAAACAAACCCTAAAACTTTTAGAGGCTACTCTGTGGCAGACACTGGGCTAGGAGTAGAGGAAAGTGGAAATAAAAATGAAGGAAAGTCTCTGATCCTGAAGAATTTACTGTATGGTAAGAGCATGATTTCATGAGAGACACACAAGAACAGAACAGTATAATTATAAAAGCTGTAATCATAACAGCTATCATGTGCCCAGCTTAGTGCAAAGTAACCACCTAAATGCATACTCTAATCCTCCAAAAAGAAAAAAAAACCCTAAAAGATTAGTAATATCATTCCCAAGGGGAAAGAGGTACTCAGAAAGTTACAGTCACTTTCCCAGGTTAAACAGGTAGTAAATTTTAAAGTCAAGAATTCAACCCTCATCTTCTGAACCCAACACCCCACTGTGCAGTACTTGATTGTACCCAGTGCTTCCAGAGCACAGAGGAAAGAGAGAGTGTTTGGCCTTCAAAGTCTCCTTCTTCTTCTTCTTCTTCTCCTCTTCTTCTTCTTCTTCTTCTTCTTCTTCTTCTTCTTCTTCTTCTTCTTCTTCTTCTTCTTCTTCTTTCTTCTTCTTCTTCTTCTTCTTCTTCTTCTTCTTCTTCTTCTTCTTCTTCTTCTTCTTCATCTTCTTCTTCTTCTTCTTCTTCTTCTTCTTCTTCTTTCTTCTTCTTTTATAATCTTCCTCTTCATTGACCTTTTTTTTGTGTTTGTTTTTTTCCTCATACCAATGTAAAACAATCACTGCTCAGAACACAGCGTATTGGCTAAACAGTTAAACAGTCATGGTTCCAACTTGCAAAGAGCTTCTATTTTAGATAGAAAGTAAGGAAAAGTTGTAACATACCTGGGTGTGGTAGTGCCTGCCTGTAATCCCAGTTACTCCAAAGGCTGAGGCAGGAGGATCTAAAATTCAAGGACGGCCTGGGCAACATAGGGAGACCTTGTATCAAACCAAATAAAAAGGGCTGGGGATGTGGGTCAGTGGGTACCTGCCCCTGCGTAGTAGTAAGTAGTAAGACACTTGCTTAGCCATGTATGATGCCCTGGGGTTTAATCCCCAGCACCACAAGTAAATAAACAAATTACATTGTGAAAATATGTAAAATATGTAACTAACACATGCAGATTTTTAAAATGAGTGCTAACATTACAGTGACACAGCAAAATCAATGTTCATAGCAGCTCAATTTACAATAGCTAAATTATGGAAACAACCCAGATGCCCCTCACTGGATGAATGGATCCAAAAACTGGGATCATCTATATGTACACACACACACACACACACACACACACACACACACACACAATGGAGTTCTACTCAACTATTAGAAATAATGATATTACAGCCTTTAAAGGTAAAGGGATAGCAATGGAAGAAATCATGTTGAGCAAAATTAGCCAAACCCAGAGACTCAAAAGTCAAATGTTTTCCCTCATTTGTGGAGGCTAGAGCAAAACCCAGTATTGGGTGAAAGACAGTCAAGTCTTGTATCAGAGGCGTAGCAACACATAATTTAGGAGAACCATAGATATGTAGGGAAGTAGGGAGAAGGGGAGAGGTGGGGGAGGGGACAGGGAGGAATCTGGGGGTAGGGAATCAACAATATAGCATACTCTTTACCCCCACAAGAAACCCAATAATACTTAGACAATTATTTAATTCTGGAAAATTCACAATCTCACACACACACACACACACACACACACACACACACATTTATATCTGTTATGGGGGAAATATAAAAGAATCAATAGATGGGGTGTGGGTTTTTGGGGTGATTCTGAATTAGGACCAAATGCATATCATATTGTTACTTTATATGTTTTTATGATTGTAAAACTCAAGCCATCAATAAAAATAAATACATAAAATAAAATAAAAATGAATGTCAAAAAGAACAAGATCTCAAATAGTCAAAGAAAGTTCGGAGGAAAGGAAGAAAACTTGGAGACAACTAGACCTTGAACAACAGAAGGATCAAAAAAGGAAAGGAAAGGAAAGGAGTTAATTCAAAGGCTGAGAAAATCCAGTTCATACTTTCTCATTAAGAATGACAGTTTTTCAGTTCAAAGTACTTGAGGCTGAGGCAGGAGGATCACAGATTCAATGCCAGCTTCAGTAACTTAGTGAGACCCTGTCTCAAAATAAAAACAAGAAAGGGCTGGAGATGGAGCACGATGGGAGAGCATCCCTGGGTTCAATCCCCAGTAATCCCTAGTAGGAGAGAGAGAGAGAGAATTTTTCAGTTCCAGCTCTTCTATTTACCAAGTATTTGAGATATTATCAACCTCTGAACCTCAAGTGTCAATTGCCTTACCCTAACAGAGCTAAAAATGCTTGATTCAGGGGATGGAGCAGTGGCTCAGTGGTTGGAGCACTTGCCTTGCAAGTACGAGGACCCAGGTTCAAACCCCAGCACCACATACACAACTAAGTGTCATAAAAACTAAAACCAGATGAAAAAATACATAAAATTGATTTTCTCTTTCTCTCAAAAAAAAAAAAGTTTGATTCATAGGCCTTTGTAGGAACTAAATAATTTATGTGACATTCTCAGTGCTTGGCACAACCCAAGGTGTCAACAAATGTCAGATGTACCCATGTATATTATTCCTTCTAAAGCTGAGAAAATTGAGGGAAATGTAATTACAGTCTTCTAGAATATGAAGGGCTTTAGAAGAAAAGATGATAACTGTTTTCCATGTTCACAGAGGAGATAACCCAAAAATGGATTTAAACTAATAAGATAGCAGTGCTGGAGGTTGGAATACATTTGAAAGAGCTGGAAGGGGGGCAGGTCTTGTAAAGAAAAGAGATCGTTATCTCTTTGGACACCTTTTAGACAGGTCTTGGTGAGGCAGGGGGTAAGTCCTTCCAGTAGCATGATGATAGGATTCTGTGACTACGTAAGCTGATATTTGCCAATAAAAACTTCCTCCTGTGTGGCCCTTTTTATCCAATAATGATTTCCTGCTCTACTTTGGCTGCCAAATGTATCCAAAATGTAATCAGTGTGTAGATTCGTAAGTCAAATTGCAAGCTTTAGAAATGATGGCTAACAAGAGATCGGGTGTAGTAGTTTTAAAATCAGCCACTGTTTAAGGTATCCTGGGTTTTAAACTCAGCTTCGGTTTGTTTTAACCTTTTCCCCTTTCAAAACCTGGGCAGTTCTAATTAAATAGTTCTAATTAGAACTATCCCCAATCTCATCTTGAGTCAAAATTAAATTTTACAATCCAGGATCTCAACCAAATCTATTCTAACCTAAGGCCTAAATACCATCTTTGGTTTTTGTTTTTATGTGTCCTGGGGATTGAACCCAGGACCTTGCACATGCTAGGCAAGTACTGTACTACTAAGCTACACCCCAGCCCAATGGGCTTTTTTTTGGTGGGGGGTTGTTTTTGTTGTTGTTGTTTTGCTGGGGAGTGCAGTAGTCTTTTGAGACAGGGTCTGGCTAAGTTGCCCACGTTAGCCTTGAACTTGGGATCCTCCTGCCTTAGCCCCTCTCTGAGTAGCTGGGATTACAGGCATGCACCAACACATGGGGCTTTAACATCTTTGCAACCTGGAGAAACCATTGACCTCTTTACTCCTCACATCCAAAACATCAGCTGCCCAGTCTTAGAGTCTGAGAAACTAGAGACCTGTTAAGCTGGTGGAGTCCAACCAGACGAGCCAGGGGACGGAACAGCATCAGTTCCAGGGGGATGGGATGTCCCAGTGCTAGATTAGTGCATAACTAATTTGCCCATGACCTAAACCTTCCCTCTTTGAATTTCCAAGTCCCTCAACCTAGTATGGCAGGCTGAAAACAGCGTTCCCTGTCTGCCTTTCTCTTTGCCAATTTTTGCTTTAACCGTAATCCTAACTTCCAGGTCTCTAGTAGCAATTAGAGCACCCCCACTCCCAGTGTGGATGGCTCCCTCACATTCCTTATCCTTGAGCCTACCATGTGATGAAGGCCGATGCCGACCCAGCCTTTAACATGTTTTCTGCACCACACCAATGTGGGGACTGACTTCTCCCACACATCCACAGTGTGTAGGAGTGGCAGGATATGGGCTCTAGGACATTCTGCAGGAATAAAAGAGGGGAAATGACATCATTTAATTTTGATGAAGCCAGAATTTCCCTAACTAGACAGGTTGGTGTTCTTTGATCAAATGTTTCTGTCTCTGGGGCTGGAGCTCAGGGGTTATATCCCTTGCCCGGCATGCACAAGGACGCAGGTTTGAACCCCAGCACCAAACACAACAAAGTGTTGGAGCAACAAAAGCCACATGAAAAACAAAATAAAATTGATTCCCTCTCTTTCTCTCTCACTGTATCTCTCTCTCTTAAAAAAAAAAAGTTCCTGTCTCTCATATTCATCTCAAACTGAAATAGTGGTTCAAGCTAGATATGATGGTGCTTACCTATAATCCCAGCAGCTATGAAGGCTGAGTCAGGAGGATTGCAAGTTGGAAGCCAACCTCAGCAATTTAGTGAGATCCTGAGAAACTTAGTGAGCCCCTGTCTCAAAATAAAAAATAAAAATGGACTAGGGATGTGGTTTAGTGGTTAAGGATCCCTAGGTTCAATCCCCAGTAACAAATAATAATAATGATAATAAATAAATAAATAAATAGATAGATAGATAGATAGATAGAGGTTCAGGATTCATACCAGGCCTGGACCTTGGTTCTAACTCATACTATCTCTGTGACTTTGGCTAAGTTACTCAGCCACCTTGGCCACAGATTTCCACAGCAGGAAATCGGTGCTTGCACGAGTTAATATTAGTATCACTCTAGGTTGCTTTGAGAACAAGATGCAATACCACCACCTGGTAAGCACTCATTAAAAAGCTCCATATTTAACTTGTTTGTCTCCATTTCCACTCTAACCCTTCTGCAGAGAGTTCCACCCGCTCCAGATTACTGTATCCAATTCCAGCCAGCCTCCTGGCTTTAGGTCTCTTTCCTGCTCCAGTGATTCCTGCATACTGTTGCCAAGGAATGATTTTAAAATGCTGTTTTCATCAGGTCCCTGAGTTCTTAAGTCTTAAAAAAAAAAAAAAAAAAAAGTGAATTAAATTAAACCTGACTCCTTGGCCCGTTGTAGAAAGTTCTCCATACCACAGCAGCTTCCTCCTTCTTGCCTGGCCATCTAACTCCCAGTTACTTGGGAAGAGTCTCCCTCTCTGCCCCATCTCCCAACATAATTCCCTTGCACTCTTTAGTTGTGCAGAAGACACCCACCTGTAAATTCACCTCGCTGGTGCTTTCCTGACCATGCTGATCCATCATGACCACCCCCTATCCGATGTCCTGTGCTCTGTTCCACACATTTAGCCTTTTATTATCTGCTGTCTTCCAAACTCCACTAATTGTTTCCCGTATCTGAGTTTCATCTTCTCAAACACCTTGCAGACAACTTGAGGGGAGGGACCACGTGGTGCATTTTTCTTCTTAATAACCCTAGATGTGCACCTAACTCATCCTGGTCAATTATCTGAACGTTAATCTAACCAAACCGCCAAGGAAACATCATCACAGGACTTGTATGTGATTGATACCTAAACCTGAAAGATCCGCCTTTGCTACTTGTGCATTTTAGTTGAAACTATTCTACCTGCTGCCTAAATATTCCTAATTTTAACAATTCTCAAAGAATAGATTTGGGGGTTGAAAACTGATTTTCCAAAATTCCTAGTAATAAGGGTCAAGGAAGGAGCCCAGTTCATCTCCTCCCACTTCTCTTTTGGGAGCTGATCTTCTGTCTCCGGGAAGCTTATGCAAATGATGCAAAAAGTCAGTCAGGAGACTTAATTACTCTCCAGTGAAAACCCAGACTGCTTGTTACCATCTGTTTCTTCAAGGAGAACCAGTCACTACAAAGTAATCCTCTATAAAGTTACAATCCCAGTGGTAAAGTACTTTGGGATCTTTGGATGAAAGGAAACCTACAGGTCCAAGACACTATTATTATTGCCATAAATAATGGTTCTTTGTATTTTATCAAAGGTGCTCAGAGTGGTTTGCAAACATTAACTAATTAATCCTTTTTAAAAAACACCCTGTGAAGTACTAGAAGAGAGATATTATTAACCCCATTACACAGCTAGGGAGACTGAGACACACATGAATTCATCCACTTACCCAAAGTCACATGTCAGAGTCAGAAATAGAACCCAGCTCTCCTGACGCCCACTTTGAACAGACCATACTTCTTGTGATGTGTTAAAAAAAAAAAAAAAGTTGACTTATGATATACAGAAATAAACCTTGGGAAAGTCAGTGACATCCAACCTTTCAATAACCGTCATGTAATAAAACAGCAGACATGGGAAAAACAACATCTTGAAGGAAAGACGTGTGGGTAGAACAGTTCAATAAATATGAAGCTTTCATCAAAACTTTCCAACAGGAACTAGGGACTCTAAGGAATCTGATATTTAATCATTGCTGTTCTAATGGCTTAAAACAAAGAAGTGTAATCCACCAAGTTTTAAACAGAAACTAGTCTAACAAGTTCTATACTTTATTTTTGAACTCTGTTTCCTTATTTTTCCGTGATCTCAAGAACATTTTAAACGTTTATCCATGTGATGCAAATGTCACATGGAAGATATAAATATTACTCTTCGGATCCTTTGCGTTCTTCCTGATTCAAAGATGTAGTTTAATATTAATGTAATTCAAAAAATTGACAAGGAACTGTATCTCCAAGGAAACAGGTGGAGGAGGGAGAGAGAGAGATGAGCCTGTGACTTGATTGATAATTAGACTCTGCCATTTTGTCCCTGTCCACATCATCCATGAATATGCCAACAGATGAAGGCTCATGGTGTCCACAGCACAGCCCAGGTGACTTTACGCCAATTTCAGTTTCAGAAACTGGATGTCATCAATCCCTCTACTCCTTTGGTAAATTTATTTCAGAATTGTCTTACGTATAATTGTATTTCTTGGTATTTGCCTTCATGTAAATGATATAAATTGGTATATAAAAAGTCACCATCAGAAATTGAGGTCCCTTGAAATACTCTGACACACCATCAGACACCTTTTGGAAGTTGAGGCATTCATTACGTGATAGAATTTTCTAGCAACATTATTCAGCTTCCTCTCAAGAAGAAATTTTCATTTGTTTCTGACTTACTCATTGTTCATATTTAGACCTTTCTCTGTGCCTGTCACCATGCCTGTGTACTCAGGAAGAAATGTTAAAATGACAGTCAATCAGATTGAGAAGTTCTGCTGAGCCCATGTACCAAAGATTCGATTGAAGACGAGTTTAACCCTTTTATCACAGGGCCATGGGCACTTCACCTTACTCTATTGTACTACTGTTCCCTTTTTTATTTTCTCTTTTGGTACTGGGGATTGAACCACTGAGCCACATCCCCAGTCCTTTTTATTTTAAATTTTGAGACAGGGTCTCACTAAGTTGCTGAGGCTGGCTTTGAACTTGCAATTCTCCTGCCATAGCCTCCCAAGCCACTGGGATTACAGGTAAATGCCAGCATGCCTGGCTAATGTTTCTATTTTTTTTTTAAATCAAACCAATATTTAAACCAGTGATAAAAGAATATATTAGATATTTGCGGATCTAGCTTATGTTACGTGCCTGGGAATCTTTATAAAATGGAGGCGTCATCCAACAATACAAAACAAAATAAGGGGAGAAGTCTAGATGACCAGTACCAATAGATACATCCTCTCCTTCAGGTGCCTGGCAG
This sequence comes from Aplodontia rufa, assembly GCA_004027875.1. NCBI lineage: Eukaryota > Metazoa > Chordata > Mammalia > Rodentia > Aplodontiidae > Aplodontia > Aplodontia rufa. The sequence goes on along the minus strand of PVKS010029784.1, from coordinate 4,863 downwards.
TAACAGTCCTGCTCGCCTACCTTCTCTAGTCCACACTAGGAAAGCAAATTATTTCAGGACATTCCTCAATGCATCAAAATGCATTTAAATCTATAAAAGGATAGTGATAAAATCTACTGCTTTAAGCAGAATCAAATTTAAACAAATGACAACATAGCCCACATCTATGAGCCTAGCAGCTCAGGAAGCTAAGGCAAGAGGATCGCAAGTTCGAGGCCAGCCTCAGCAGCTTGGGGTGTACCGCAGCAATTCAGCAATACACTGTCTCAAAATAAAAAATAAAAAAGACTGGGGATGTGACTCAAGTGGTAAAAAGTCCCTTGGTTCAATCCCCAATACCAAAAAAAAAAAAAAATGAACAACATTCTATTTTGAAAATTAAATTTTTGTTTCTGTTACTCTGGGCTTATTTAGGCTAATTCCCACTCTGCTGATTAAAAAAGAAAAAGGAAAAAAAAAGTAACCTATCAGGATTTAAGCATTTCTTCAAACCAAGCAACCTGTTGAACAACTTCTTAATGTGCCTATCAATCATCTGCCGATAAAAAAGTTTGCATTCATAATAGCTAGTTGCTAAAATAAATATAAGTTACTATAACTAATTCAATCAACAATAGGACCTCAGAGGTCAGCAGAGAAATAATCAAACAATAAGTATGAATAGGTTGTAATTTTTCTGATTAGCAAACGTTCCCCTTGTCATATGATGTTAAGAGCTGCTCAAAGCACTCAGGTAAATTTAGAATGCATGTATTTACACAGAAAGGGTCTGTGTGTACACTCCCAATCAGAAACCCATAAGTTTTGCAAACATCAAGTTTTTACTTTCAGAAAGCCTTTCTCTATATAGCATTTATTTTTAACAGGCTCAGGTAACTATATTCCTAGAATCCAACAGAGATCAAATAAAATTCCAACTCTGCTTTTAAATATTTCATACTAGACCACTCCAAAATTATTTGATAAATTAGCTGGTGTATTAAAACTTGATAAATTCATGTTTTCTCAATTAGGATTACATTATTTACCATGAAAGGGAAGGAAGATACTTGGATCCTGAGCCAGCATTCATTCAGGTCCCCCAAATAATCAGTCAACTGGTAATCAGGTAACAACAGAAACTTAATCATACATTGCTCTTATCACAAAACATTTACAATCTGACCAAAATGTTAGATCTAGGTTTCTATTGCTCCTGATGCCTCATCTCCACTTCTGCCTCCACTTGCTAATCCCAGAGGACAGCAGCAGCAATAAACAGAGCCCAGGACAAAATTAAGTAGTTAAAATTTTGGGGGGAGCCAGGCACAGTTGCACATGCCTGTAATCCCAGCAGTTTGAGAGGCTGAGACAGGAGGATTACGAGTTCAAAGCCACCCTCAGTAACTTAGTGAGACCTTGTCTCAAAATAAAAATTTATTTTTTTATTTTTATTTTTTAATCAATTTTTATTAAATTTTTCACATGGCTTTCGTTGCTCTGAGACTTCATTGCATATGTGGGTGCTGGGGTTTGAACTCCCGTACTTGCGCATGCCAGGCAAGCGCTGTAACTGTTGAATCACCGCTCCAGCCCCTAAAAATTTAAAACGGACTAAGGATGTAGCTCACTCTTAAAGCACCCCTGGGTTCAGTCCCTGGTACAAAAAAAAAGTTTTGAGGGGAAGAACCACTTTTTTGCTTAATGAAAGCAAATAATTAGGAAGGCAAATAGGAATGTAAACTAAAAATATTAATGATGAATCAGGTGAGAATACTTTCTTTCTTTAGTTTAGGCTCATCTTCATTGCTCTTCCAAATCCTAAGGCTTTTAAACAGCTGATTGGTTTGGTCTTTTCTTAGCCATCATTCTGAGGACTGAACAAAAGAATGAATGACGTGAACAGCCAGGCATGGTGGCACACAAGTATAATTCCCGTGCTGGGGAGGCCGAGGCAGGAAAATCACGAGTTCAAAGCCAGCCTCAGTAATTTAGTGAGGCCCTAAGCAACTTAGTGAGACCCTGTCTCAGAAACAGGCCAGGGATGTGGCTCATTGGCTAAGTGTACTTGGGTTCAATTCCAGTACAAAAAAAAAGAAAGAAAAAAAGAAAAGAAAAAGGTCTGGGGATGTAGCTCAGCAACAGAGTTCCCCTGGATTGAGTCCCAGTACAAAAAAAGAAAAAAAAATGAATGAATGGTATGAATAAATTGGATGGATGACACTGATGGACTTCATGTATTTATTGGTACTTGAGGCCGCCGTGCAGGTTCCTGCGGAGAAGTTCAGTTGGACAGAGAAGGATGCCTTTTTCTTTTTCCTACACCATCAGCTCGTTTCCAGCATTTAAGAGTGTTCAGGATGAAGGTCTCAGAAACACAAGGAACTGAACAATTTGCCACGTGGCATTTATAAAGGAAGCAACTGACACAAAATGACTTAAATGCCTCACTGTGAAAGCATAAATGTCATTAGACAGTCAGGTTCTTCTCTGGAAACTAGATTTTAATAGGTTTTTGATTGTCACCTTTCTTCTTGTTTCTTTATTACTCACTCCTTGGAGGGATTCACTTTCAAAAAGATTTGCTTAAACTTCCCCCTCAAAATCCAATTTGCAAATACACCTGCAATTGAATTTTCAATATGTACAGTCACGGGTACTATCTTTTGCATGCAAAAGAGTCCAAGCTCAAAGTTTGCCCATGGCAACCCAGCCACACTGGGGACTCCAGGTGACTCATCCTGGCAGCAGGAAAGCAGGGGAAGAATTCAGGCCGTTATTTAGCTCCCAGGGCTGAAAGTCCACTTGGACTGAATTCTGAATTATAAACACATCCTCCAATAATTTAAGAGTTGGGCCTACTCTCAATAAGCAGATTGAATTTAGATCTTGATTTTATCGGAGAAAATCTATCCAGAAAATATTTTTCTGATACATAGGGGGATAAAAAATATGGTTGGTAATGACTATGGATTTTTTAATCAATTTTTAAAATTCTTTTCTGCAACACATCAAAATTGTAACCTCTGATTAGATATACGCAGACACAGTATTTCTTCAGCCAGCATTCTTTTCAAGTGTCTAGTATGTGTCTTGCTTGCATCAGGAGCAAAAAGCAATTAAAAGGCAGCACTGATTTCAGGGAAGAAAGCTGAATTATAAAATATCTATTAATAACTAAACGGATTCAACCTAGCTGCTAGAAATGAAAAGCTACATAAAATAATTTAGGATTGCATTGCAATAAGAACCTTATATAATCCTAGAGGGAAAAAAAGACCATTTTAAAATTTTTATTTGAAGTGAAATAAATAGTTGGCATTTCATTTAACTGAAATATAATAATATTAAGCATTGGATATCATCCAGATGAAATTTATTATCAGTCATGCAAAACTGACTTTTATCAGTCTAAAATGATTACAAGATAATCTACAGAGTAGATTATAAAAGTATAATATCCTTGTATCCTGGAAACTTCTTACATCACTCTTGATTCAGGGGTTCTTTATTAAAAAGTGAAACTATGTTTTTCCCCTTGCTAATTGGTAAAATGACACCCCGCTTGTTTTCTTCTGTGTAGCTCTAAACTATACTGCCTGGTGGATCCTAATTGCACTGTTTCTGTGTTTAGAATAATTTATTTTTCTTTCTCATGCAGTAATTAATCAGTTCTTCCTTTCTTGGCGGCATTCGTACCCTGATGCCAGACTGGGGACCTTCCATTTCAGCGTCTACCCAGTCCATCCCTGAGACGTCTTAAATTCTATATCCACATAGTTGCAATTTTATCTCACAGCAATAAAACATCTTTGGTCCACAGTACCCAACAATTGCTTTTCTATTACTGGTGAAGTGGGGGAGGGACAGGAGGGCAGTGTCTTATTTGTCACATCATCCTAAAGAGAAAGAGTTACATCTTTACAGAAACACTAAAGAAAGTTTGTGCCAGGTATGGTAGTGAATCCCTGTAATCCCAGCAATTCAGGAGGCTGAGGGAGGAGGGTCGAGAGTTCCAGGCCAGACTCAGCAAGACCCCGTCTCAAAACAAATAAAAAATAAACTGGGGATATAGCTCAGTGGTAAAGTGCTCCTGACTTCAGTCTTCAATATCAAAAAACAAACAAAAAAATAAACTTAGGCACTGATTTTAAAAACAAAATGAGAGCCAGGCACTGTGGTGCTCACCTGTAATCTCAGCGGCTCAGGAGGCTGAGGCAGGAAGATCTCGGGTTGCAAGGCAGACTTAGCAACTGAGGGAGACCCTGTCCCAAAATAAAGAATAAAAATAGGCTGGAGATGTGTTTCAGTGGTTAAGTACCTCTGGGTTCCATCTTTGGTACCAAAAATAATAATAATAAATAATAGGCTTTGGGTGTGACTTGGTGGTAGACTGCCCTTGGGATTAATCTCTAGTACCACAAGAAATTAAAATTTTATTAACAGGTAGTTATTGAACAAATTTATTCGGTGCATTGTGATATTTCGTTGCATGTATACAATATGTAGTGAACAAATCAGTTTACATGAAATTTCTTTTCCTAAAACATAAAATTTGGGTTTTTTTGTTTGTTTTTTAGTTTTGGGGATTAAACCCAGGGCCTCATGCATACTAGGTAAGCATTCCATGCTAAGTTATATCCCCAGCCTTTTTTGTTTTGTTTTAGAAAGAGGGACAGTGAGAGAGAGACAGAATCAATTTTATTTAGTTTTTGGGGGCTGGAGTGGTGGCTCGGTGGTTACAGTGTTTGCACGGCATGTACAAGTACACAGGTTCAAACCCCAGCACCCATGTACACAACTAAGTGTCAGAGCAAAGAAAGCCATGTGAAAAACTCAATAAAAATTGATTCTCTCTCTCTCTCTCACTGTCCTTCTCTCTTT
>PVKS010029783.1:0-25025 GCA_004027875.1 Aplodontia rufa | reverse complement strand
ATTTATTTTTTCAACTGACCTTTGTTTCTCCAACACTTAGCTGTGTATGTGGCGCGGGGGTTTGAGCTGCACGCCAGGCAAACACTCCAAGACAAATGGAGCAGTGCTCCAAACCATTTATCTTGATTCTCACTAAATTTTTTCCTTATTCTTATTATAGCTTTATTTCTTGTGAAACAATTTCAATGAGCTCTCAAAAGTAAAACATTAGTTTCTATTAACCAATTGTTTGAGGGGAAATGCTGCTTCCAACAGAGCTGACCTGGGAACCTGAGGGTTTGAGAAAAATTTCCATCTCTCACAAACTGGGCCATGGGACTTCCTGAGAAGAGGGGTATATTTTCAGGGTTTTAACAGCTCGCCACTGGGAAGGTGAAGGAAACAATTTGGGTAAAGCCATAGGAGCCTGGGTCCCACATGGAGCACTGATCTGAGAGGGCTGCGCTTCCTAAGGAATAAAAGGCAAGGAGCGTCCTGCTGAGGGTGGGCTGAAGCTGGAAGTCCTCACGTGAGGCTGGCCTCAGTGCTCTCTGGCTATGTGGCCGTCTTCTCTGATATGCCTCTATTAGTTTTATTTCTGGTCAGAACAACTTTGATAAAGAAGAGTCACTAGAAGGCAGCTACTCCTCTTTATCTTTATTTTACCTTAAATGTTCCGGAACTCAAATGAACAGTAAAACCCGTGTTACACAGCACTTACCTTTTCAAAGTTGTGCACATTTCCTTGAAATATCTTCACACACCTCTCTTTAGGGGCAAATGGTCGGACATCCCAGACCCGCACTGAAAAACAAATTCAAACCACTTAACCAACAAACCAGCTATGAGCCAGAGGCCTCCCAGAATGCAGTTGAAACCAGTGTCACCTCATTGACAAACGTTGTTTCCTGGATAAGGGAGGTCCAACATGACACATGCCTGCTACCTGTTAAGGCTCTTTTTTCTTTTTCTAGTGAGAATATAATGCATCCAAGTCCCATTAACGGGTGCTAAGGGCACAAAGGAAAGTGGAGTGGGTAGGAAGGAGAAATGGCAGACACACTGTTGAGAATTTGCAACAGAATGCAAGCGGTTGTGACCACAGTTTCAAATGATTTGTCAACTTTGAGTCATATCCACCAAAATTTTGATATAATAATCAAAATACTAGATTACTGTAACAACACCTCTATGAAAACCAAACTTAATATTCACCTTTCCTGGGCTGGAGCAGTGGCTCGGCAGTTACGAAATGTGCCTGGCACATGCCTGGCATGTGCAAGGATGAAGGTTCAAATCCCAGCACCACGTGCACAAAGAAGTGCTGGAGCAACGAAGGACACATGAAAAATTAAACAAAATTGATTTTCTTTCTCTCTCTCTCTCTCTCAAAATAAATAAATAAATAAATAAATAAATAAATTCACTTTTCCTAATTTTCCTCACATGAGCACATGACAGTCTAACTTGAGCAAGATCAAATATAGCAAAAGAGTACAGTATTAAAAAAAAAATCAGGGGCTGGAGCGATGGCTCAGCGGTAATGGCACTTGCCTGGCATCCGCAAGTACATGGGTTCAAACCCTAGCACCATGTATACAACTAAGTGCCGGAGCAACGAAGGCTATGTGAAAAACTCAATAAAAATTGATTCTGTCTCTCCCTCCGTCTCTCACTGTCCTTCTCTTAAAAAAAAAAAAAAAAATCAGAAAAGGTTAACTTTGTCTAGCCCCCCCCCACCCCAACGCAATGGGGATCCAATCTAGAGTCTCATACATGCTAGGCAAGCCTAGCATGTATGAGACTCTAGCACTCTCCCAGTCTCAGAAAACGTGTACTCTGAATCTAATTTTAGCTTTGCTGTATATATGAATGTCAAGTAAATAATGAAGCTGCTTGTGTCTTGGTATTTTGCTTTATTGAAAAACAAAAACAGGGGGGCTGGTGTGGTGGCTCAGCAGTTACTGCGCCTGCCTGGCATGCCCGAGGACCTGGGTTCAAACCCCAGGACCACCCACACAATGAAGTGTCGGAGAAACAAAAGGCCAGATGGAAAAATAAATAAAATTATTCTGTACCTCTAAATAAACACACACACACACACACACACACACACACACACACACACACAACTGACACAAAAACAAAATCATGTATTTTTGGTGGTACTCAGATTGAACTCAAGGACACTCTCTCAATGAGCTACTTCCCTCGACCTTTTTATTTTGAGATAGGGTCTTGATAAGTTGCCCAGGCTACCCTCACACTTTCAATTCTCCTGATTCAACCTCCTGAATACCTGGTATTATAGGTGTTTGTCACCAGTTTGTTGTTTTCTGTTTAATAAACTAATTTTAAGGACTGAGGGAGACGATACATGTGGAAAGATTCTAAAAAATTGGAGGCAATTAATAAAAAATAGAGAATTTATAATTTTATTATGTGGCCATAATAAGAAATTTTTCTATTTTTTTTAAGAGAGGACAGTGAGAGAGAGAGAGAGAGACAGACAGACAGACAGAATTAATTTTTATTGAGTTTTTCACGTGGCTTTCATTGCTCTGACACTTAGTTGTGTGCGTGGTGCTAGGGTTTGAATCGTGTAATTGTGCATGCCAGACAAGCGCCCGTAACTGCTGGGCCACCGCTCCAGCCCTCTTGCTATTCTTTTAATAACCATTTAGGGAATTTCATTGTTTCTCACTATAAAGAATGCCAGAATTAGTCAATGGTAAAGTCACTGAAGTTGAGAAGCATAGAAACACCCACTGTATCCAGTAGCTACTGCTATTTTAACGGAAGTTAATCCTATGGAGGAATCTGAGTGATGTCATTTTATTTGTGTGTGAAAAGGTGATTCTAACACTTGGAGTCAGACAGGCATAAAAAGGCAAAGCTATGCCTGAGGGTTCTGCTATTGAGATGATAATGCAGACAGGCAGTAAGGACTTCCATTCCACAAACATTTGAGAATCCACTAAATGCCAGATAGTTTCCGCTACAAAACGTCGTGAGTAGTGCATTTTAGAGCCTAGTGAGTCTGTGAATAGGACACCAGGGGTATTTCCAAACTCCCCCAATATTGAGCACATAACCCCACAATTCGCCTTCCTTTTTCACTATGGTAAACCCATTCTTTCACCGTACAACCGAAGCAAAAAACCAAGGAAAGAGAAAGGGAAGAGCATGTGTTTGTATAGGTCCAGAATGTTGAGGTTTTTTTTCCTAGGCTAGCTTCCAATTTGTGATCCTCCAGTCTTGGTCTCCCAGGTGGATAGGATCACAAGCATGCGCCATTATTCCCTGCTCATATTAGTGCTTTTGAAGTGGGGAGGTAAGATACATGGCAAAAAGTGCATACTGGTCTACTGTTAAACAAACCTGGTATTCTTTGCAAACATGTGGGAAATACCCTGAATCTGGACCACCAGGCTCTGACCTTAGTCATTAAACTAGTCAGGCAAGAGTTTCTTGTATCCTGTGTGGGGTCACAGCATACCAGAGCAGAAATGGACCTTAACCACAAACCCCAGTCCTCTAATGTGTCCATGTAGAAAACTGATGCCCAGAGAGCAGACATGTGCGTGAAGCTGTTTAGGGCTCCAATAGGCAGATTGGTGCCCTGCATTTTGGATCATCCAAAGCTTTTTCCACTACAGCGTTGTTACTGACTGGTTCTCCTTGAGCCATCCTCGACTCTCCTTGGACTCTTATGCATCCTAGTACACTTATCTTTTCTCTTTTTGCAGTGCTGGGCACTGAAAGGCCTTGTACATGCTAGGTGAGCGTTCTACCACTGAGCAACACTCCCCTCCAGCCCTACATGCTTTTGACACCCAATACCCGCTTCTTTAGGGGCCACAGAGACTGGGCACTGGGACAGTTCTCCAAAGTTACCTGTGTTGTCCATTGCGTTGGACAAAAGATAAGAGCCTTCAGAGCTTAAACTCAGGCCAGTCACGGAATCTGCATGGCCTCTCATGGTGTAGGTTAGCTTGTTTTGGCGCAGATCCCAGACCTGCAAAAAACAAAAAAAAGTGCTCCCTGAAATCAGAATGAGAAACAGCAGAGAAAGAGTTACTCAAGAGCCACCTGCCTGCAGAAGCTGGAATCCCTTCTGAAATCTGGCTCCGGGCACATATTACTTTACCTACACAATACAGGATTTGTGTCAAAGAGGAAAAAACTCATCTTTTAAAACGAAAGTCAAAGTGACTATATTTGACTAGATGTAAACTAATGAATGTCAAATATTAAGATAAAGCTCAATTTAAGAAACTTTATATAAGATAACATTTTCAAATCATAACAAAATTCAGTAGGCATTAAAGAAAAAAACAAATAGCAATTAAAATGCTTAAACTATGATCCTTAGTCACTAAAAAGAAATTATTAGAACTACATAAAAATAAAACATGGGGCTGGAGCAGCCATCCAGAGGCTAGAGCACTTGCCTGGCATGTGCAAAGACCTGGGTTCAAGGGCTGGGCAGTTACAGCGTTTGCCTAGCACGAGCAAGTATGGCGAGTTCAAACCCCAGCACCATGTACAACAAAGTCACATAAAAAACTAAATAAAAAACTGCTTCTCTGTCTCTTTCTCACTGTCCCCTTTCTTAAAAAAAAGAAGAAAGAAAGAAAGACAAAAAAGACCTGGGTTCAAACTCCAGCACCACATACACAACTTCAGAGAAAAAAAGGCCAGACGAAAGAATAAATAAAGTTGATTCTCATTCTCTCCCTGTTCCCTCACCATTTTTTTTTTTTAAAGACAGAGAGAAAGAATTATTTTTATTTATTTTATCATCTGGCTTTCGCTGCTTCGACACTCCTTTGTGTACGTATTGCTGGGGTTTGAACCCACATCCCCATGCATGCCAAGCAGGTGCTGTAACTGCTGAGCCACTGCGTCAGTCTCACCCCTTTCTTTAAAAAAGCCACATGAAAAACTAAATAAAATTGATTCTTTCTTTCTCCCTCTCACTGTCCCTTTCTCTCTTTAAATTAAAAAAAATTTTTTTAAAAGAGAGAAACAACTTTATTTAGTTTTTCACATGGCCTTAGTTGCTCCAACACTTAGTTGTGTACATGGTGCTGGCGTTTGAACCCGGGTCCTCGTGCCTGCCAGGCAAGTGCCGAAACCGCTGAGCCACCGCTCCAGCCCCTCTTTAAATTAATTTAATGCCATAATATGTATATGTAAAGAACACACACACACACACACACACACACACATTTTAAGAGAGGGACAGTGAAAGAATCAATTTTATTTAGTTTTTCATGTGGCTTTCATTGCTCCGATACTTCATTGTATATTTAGTGCTAGGATTCAAACCCGTGTCCTTGTGCATGCCAGGCAAGTGCTGTAACTGCTGAGCCACTGCTCCAACCCCAACAATATATATTTATATATACAGATATAAAATATACAATATACAATGTATACAATATATGTTTATATGTATACAGATACACTATATAACCTAAATGTCAAAAAGGAAAAAGAGATGACATTAAATTATGGCTCATAAGCACACTGGAACATTTTGAGTTCTCAGGAAGGAGACAGCATGGAAGAGAGGAAAGAGGAGATTTAGGGTCAGAATGAACTGGAGTTTTGTACCATTTGAACACTCACTCTGTCCGAGCCTGTTATGGAAGACAGGGAAAACATTTAATTCTTATGGCTGTTATAAGAATTACAAATAAGAATGTTTAGCATATGCTTGGCACTTGGCAAGCCCTCAACAATTGGCAGCTATTATTAAGCAGTTCCTAAAAATAACTCTGAAAACTAAATGTAAAAATATTTACATAATAAGCTATTAAGCTAAAAAGGGAAAATACAAAACTGTATTTATATTTACATGAACTGCAACTATGTAAAATAAATATTAATGCTGACAGCAATAGTCTGGACGTCGTGGAAGAATAGTAATTCTGTGAAGGTCATTGGTATTATACAAAATCCTCCCCAAATTTTATTTAATGTTGCTATTCATTTTTCTTTCTTTTTTTTTTTTAATTTTAAAGAGAGACAGATGGGGCTGGAGCGGTGGCTCAGTGGTGGGAGCGCTTGCCTAGCATGTGCAAGGACCTAGGTTCAAATTCCAGCATCACACACACAACTAAGTGTAGGAGAAACAAAGGCCAGATGAAAAAATAAATAAAACTGATTCTCTCTTCCTGTCTCCCTCTTAAAAGAGAGAGAGAGAGAGAGAGAGAGAAAAGGAAAGAGAGAATCGATTTTATTTAGTTTTTCATGTGACTTTCACTGCTCGGCTACTTCATTGCGTACATGCTGCTGGGGTTTGAACACACATCCTTGTGCATGCCAGGCAAGCGCAGTAACCATTGAGTCACCTCTCCAGCCCCTGCTATTAATTTTTCTAAGTGAATGAAACTCTCGCCTCCCTCTAAAGCAAGGCACTTTTCCCCATCCAGAAGCGAGTCAGGAACTGTATGCTGGAGCGATGCACAAGGCAGACAACTCTACTGTCTCCATCCATAACTCGTGCATGTGTGGAGCCTGACACACTTTATATGCCATATTTTTTTGGCATCAGGATGTTCACTGCCTTGGTAATCAGGAGAGCTTGAAATGGCTGTCACTCTGTTAAAGTTTTTGTCCTTCCTCTTCAGGGAAGCCATTGTTGAAGTCTTCAGCTTAATAACAAATAGGAAAGAATGCACTTTGCCACCAATCTCAGCACTTGTGTAATATTTCTAGACTTTCCTCCTTGAGGCCTACACCTTGTTTGTGCAGGGACAAAAAATATGTGGAATTTGCACAAAAAGAATGAACAGGGCACTAATTTAAGCAAAACATTTTGCAAATGTTCTAATCAGCTATTCAATGAATATTTGGGCATCTGATTAGTGGCAATTGCTGTCAGAGATTGAAAAAGACAGTTTCTGCTCTCAAGCAACATTTAGTCTAGCAAGGAAAACAGACATGTGAGTATTGAGAGGCTTCAAAAAGGTACAGTAGCAGAGGGTGCAGAAGGTTTAACTCTCTGTGGAACCGGGATAAGAGAGAAAGGAAAGCTTTCACACAAGATGAAACATCTGAGCAAGGTATAGAAGGAAGGATCTTTTTTTTTTGGGGGGGGGGATTAAACCCAGGTTTATACTTGCTAGGCAAGTGCTCTACCACTGAGCTATATCCCAGTCCTTTTTAAATGTTGAGACAGTTTTCATTAAGTTATCCAGGCTGGCCTCAACTTGTGATCCTTCTGTCTCAGCCTCCCAAGTAGCTGGGATTACAGGCATGTGCCACTGTGCCTTGCTGGAAAAGGTATTTTTTTTTTTTTTTACTTTGACAAATTGGAAGTATGTTTCCAGGTAACAGTGATAAGTGAAAGCAGAGAGCAAGATAAATTGCTAGACTGTGGAGAATTCAGCACAGAGAAGAAGCAGATGATACTTGAGAGGTATATAGGCAGAGGTGAGCTCACAAAAGGTTTTGAATATCTGGGTTGGACTTTATCTCCTTCACTGGGGAGTTACAGAAGGGTTCAAAGTAGGGCAACGAGTTGGGCAGATTTGTACTCTGAAAAGATTCAAAGGGATGAGACCAGAAGGTAAGAAATCAAAAAGCATTTATTCTATTCCTTTAAACAAAACTATGAACTAACCTCCCATGTGGCCTAGAGCTCAGGTTTACATGAAACACTAAAGGATTACATGCCAGACCTTCAAGCCCTCAAGCAGGGATGCCTTTTTCTTTTTCCATTTTCCTATGACTTCTAGAACCTACCGCCAGGAAGAAATTCCCAAGAGACAGCATATTTGCTCATAAAAGGGAATCCTATTCACCATATGTTGCTCCTTTTTATTTATTTATTTAAAGAGAAAAGGAGAGGAAGAAGGAGAGAAGAGGGGGAGTGAGAAAGATTATTTTCTCATCTGGCTTTTATTTATGACATTTAGTTGTGTATGTGGTGCTGGAGTTTGAACTCAGGTCCTCACACATGCCAGGTAAGTACTCAGGCTGCTAAGCCACCACTCCAGCCCCATGTCGTTCCTTTTTTAAAAACAGATAGTACTGAGAAGTTATTTCTCTCCCTAGTGCCATGGATCAAACCCAGCACCCCATGCATGCCAAGTCCTCAGGTTGTTTGAACGGTACCTTCTAATGTGCTAAGGCAGTATAGTGACTTGTCAAACAAGTGCTCAAAACTGGTGAGTCCTTAAAAGGAACCTGTTAAATGACTAGAGGCAACAAGACAGACCGGAAAGGTTATCAGCCCTCTGAGGATACAGCTCTAATCCTGGCTCTACCATTGACTGAGTGATTGAGTATGTGATCCTGGCTAAAATATTTAATATCTTAGGGCTTCACTTTAGTTATCTATAAAATAAGAGAGACAAACTAAATGTTTAAGGTCTCTTGCAGGTTTGACATTCCCTGAGTCTATTTCTGGTTGAAAAGAAGCCTCTCTTTTGCATATTTAAAGAAGTTTATGAGGCCTGAAGACAATTTGAGAGTGCTTCTGGGTCCAAGGGCAATTACTCTCCCAAAAGCATTTAACAGGGGCTGGAGCAGTAGTTCGGTGGTTACTGTGCTTGCTCAGCATGCGCGAGTACATGAGTTCAAACCCCAGCACCACGTACACAACGAAGTCTTTTTTTTTTTTAAGAGAGAAGGACAGAGAGAGAGAGAGAGAGAATCAATTTTTATTGAGTTTTTCACATGGCTTTCGTTGCTCCAACACTTAGTTGTGTACGTGGGTGCTGGAGTTTGAACCTGTGTACTTGCGCATGCCAGGCAAGCGCTGTAACCGCCAAGCCACTGCTCCAGCCCCCACAACGAAGTCTTGGAGCAATGAAAGCCACATGAAAAACTAAATAAAATTGATTCTCTCTCACTGTCCCTCTCTCTTATTAAAAAAAAAAAAAAAAGCATTTAACAACAGGGTATTTATATAGGGAGAAAATAATCTTCTAACTAAATTCTAGTAAGGTCTCACAATTCTCTAGCATACCTTACTTATACAGAAGCAAAAACAAAGACAAATAACATAGCAACCTAAAATACTTTAAATACTATCAATACAACTTTAAATACTATCAATTGCTGCTGCCAGAAAACAAAACAAAACAATCTGTAATTAAAATTAGAAAGATCCTTATACTTGTTAACATATCATCATCATCATTTCTTTCTTCTCTCTCTCTCTCTCCTCTTCCTTTCTTCCTTCCTTCCTTCCTTCCTTTCTTTCTTTCTGGTGAATATGATCAAACCCAGGGCCTTACACATACTAGGCAAGTAAAGGACCACTGAGCTATACCTGAGCCTCTGACATTTTACTTATGATTCATTTGGAACTCTACCCTAAGGAAACAAATACAGAAAAAGAGTCACACAAATATGACCACAGCAGCATAATTTCTGACAGTGATGCAGATAAATACATATAAGTCTGAATGTCTAGTGACATGGCCGTCACTAACAAAATTATAGAATATCCTAATAAAAATGATGATGGGGTGGAGATGCAGTTCAGTGGTAGAGCACAGCCCCAGAACAATAAAACAACATCAACAACAACAAAAAGATGGTAACAGCAGGTGACACACATTGAATACTTACCATTCCCTTGCTATGGTGCTGGGAATATTTTATCCTTATATTTAATTCTGTAATATTTATATGCAGTAAGCTGATCACTCCTATTTTCAGGTAAGAAATGGAGTTTCAGAGAGGCTAAAGGCACTTCATTAGCTAGCTGTGCTGGCACATACCTCTACTCCCAGTTACTCTGGAGGTCAAGGAGGGAGAATTATTTGGGTCCAGGAAATCAAGACCAGCCTGGGCAACAGAAAAATCCTGTCTACAATAACAAAACAACAACAGCAAAAATAAATTTTTTCCCCTTTCTTATGGTGCTTGGGATTGAAGCCAGGGCCTCCACTGAGCTTCTTGCCCGCCAGGCACAAAATAACTTTCTTTTTAAAGAGAGAACAATGAGAGAGAGAGAGAGAGAGAGAGAGAGAGAGAAAGAAAATCAATTTTATTTAGTTTTTCACGTATTTCGTTACTTTGACACTTCGTTGTATACATGGTGCTGGGATTTGAACCTGCATCCTCATGCATGCCAGGCAAGCGCCTTAACTGCTGAGACATCGCAACTAAGCAAGGTACTGTCTCAATATAAAAAATAAAAAGGACTGGGGTTGTAGCTCAGTGGTACAGTGCCTCCGGGTTCAAAATCCCCGGTACGAAAAAGAAAAATAATGCAGGGAAAGTAGGGCATGTAGCTTGGTGGCATAGTGCCACAAACAAACCAACCCACACACCTAGAGAAAGCACCCTGTGGGGCTGGAGCGGTGGCTCAGTGGTTTCGGCGCTTGCCTGGCAAGCACGAGGACCCGGGTTCAAACCCCAGCACAGCACCACGTACACAACTAAGTGTTAGAGCAACTAAGGCCATGTGAAAACCTAAATAAAGTTGTTTCTCCCTTTCTCTGTCTCTCTCACTGTCCCTCTCTCTTTAAAAAAAAAAAAAAAGAGAAAGCACCCTGTATAGATATCAGAAACATGGCAGAACGCACCAGAGGGATAAAGCTGTTGACAACGCCCTCATGAAAGAAGCCATGCATATGGTATAAGACAGCTGTGTTGGAAAAAAGTATATACCCACTCACACATAAACACACACACACACAAAAGACTATAGAGGATCCACTGGATTTAGCAACAGAAAGATCACTGAAGGGCTTGAAAAGGGTAATGCCCACAAAACAATGGAAGCAGAGGCCAGACTGTTAGAAGCAATCAGGAGATATGAAGTTGAGAAATAAAAGCGAAGTAAGGAACTAAAGACAGGACACGAAAATTGTCAGGGGTTTTCTTTCAAGTGTTAAAGAGTATGACTCTGGAACCAAATTCTGAGCTTTGATCTAAGTTTCCATCACTCATTAGCTGTGTAACCTTGGGTTTTATTATTGTGCCTCTTTGAGCTCAGTTTCTTCATCTGTACAATGGCATTGACAGGGTCTGAAGCTTCTATGAATGAATGATGTAAAGCTCAAGAACATCACTTGACAAAGTCAGCACTGTGTTAGTGACAGATAATGCCATTATCACCATCACCCTTTTCCGAGAAGTTTGGCTAAGTCCCAAACAGGAATAGCAAGATAGGACATATGGCTGAGAGTTGATTTCACCTACCTGTTCTAAAAGAGACCTAAGCATGACGAAATGTTGAGAAGAGAGCATTTGAAATAGATAATCCTTTAAGCTTTATGTGGTTCAATTCTGTGTGGCTTTTGTCTAACTTTGAAAGGTTATGTACTCTGGGGCTGGAGCGGGGGCTCGGTGGTTACAACACTGGCCCGGCATGCGCAAGTACATGAGTTCAAACCCCACATACACAACTAAGTGTCTGAGCAACGAAAGCCACATGAAAAACTAATTAAATTGATTCTCTCTTTCTCGCTCTCACTCTCTCACTGTCACTCTCTCTTAAAAAAAAAAAAGAGACTGGTTTGATCCCGGGTTTCGGCACCAAAAAAAAGAAAAAAGAAAAGAAAAAAAAGAAAGGTCATATACTCACCTTTTTTTTTCTTTTTTAAGAGAGTGAGACAGAGAATCAATTTTATTTATTTTTTCATCTGGTCTTTGTTTCTCCAATTAGTTGGCATGAAGTGCCAAGATACCACAATCTCAGTGCGAAATGGTTTGCTTCAATGAGTGTATACAAGTGAAAGGGAACTATGATATACACATCAAACATACCTTGATATCGTTGTCTATTCCACCTGAGATAATCTGATCACTTGTGTCATTGAAGGTTACAGCCAACACCTGGTAAGTGTTCTGAAATGTCTGGATGGCTGCTTTCTTCCGAATGTCCCAAAGCTGAAGCAGAGGAAAAGATAAATCTATAAATGTCACTCTTAAGAAGTAGTCACACAGGCTGGAACAGTGGTTCAGTGGCTAAAGTGCTTGTCTGGCGTGCACAAGGACCCAACTTCAAACCCTAGCACCACATATACAACTGAGTGTTAGAGAAACAAAGGGCCAGATAATTAAAAAAAAAAAAAAAAAAAAAAGGGGAACCCCCAAATCTACCAGCTGACCAATGGATAAACAGAATGTGTGGTATATCTGTAAGATGTAATATTTAGCCATAAGAAGGAATCTATGTTTCAACATTTATAGATCTGGAAAACATCTAAATGAAAGAAGCTGGACACAAAAGGCCACATATGACTTTATTTATATGAAATGCCCAGAACAGGCAAATCAAAGACACAAAAAGCAGGTTAGCAGTTCCCAGGGGTTTAAAGGTAGTAAAAAAGGAGAGTGACTGGCTAATAGGCTTAGGGCTCCTTTTTGGGGTGATGAATCATTCTGGTATTGAACTGTAGCAATAGTTGCACAACACTGAATGAATTAAGTCACTGAACTGTATAATTTCTGTTTGTTTTTTGGTAGTGGGAATCAAACCCAGGGCCTCACACATGCTAGGCAAGTACTCTACCACTGAGTTCCCTCACCAGCCATGTATACTTTTTTTTTTTTTAGGGCTGAGGACCGAATTCAGGGCTTTGCGTATGCTAGGCAAGCCCTCTGCCACTGAACTAAATCCCCAACTCCAGTTCTGTATACTTTTAAAAATGATTAAAATGGCCGGTTGTGGTGGTGCTCACCTGTAATCCCAGCAACTCAGGAGGCTGAAGCAGAAAGATCATTAGTTCAAAGCCAGCCCCAGCAACTTAGTGAGGCCCTGAGTAACTTTGCGAGACCCTGTCTCAAAATAAAAAATAACAAGCGGGGGCTGGAGCGGTGGTTCGGTGGTTACAATGCTTGCCTGGCATGTGCAAGTACATGAGTTCAAACTCCAGCACCATGTACACAACAAAGTCTCAGAGCAACAAAAGGCACACGAAAATCTAAATAAAAATGGTTTCTCTCTTTTTCTTTCACTGTCTCTCCCTCTTTATTAAATAAAAAAAAAAAAAAAAAAGGGGGGGCTGGGGATGTAGCCCAGTGGTTAAGCACCCTTGGGTTCAATCTCTGGTACCCCCCCCAAGGTGAATTTTAGAAGACTGTCAAAGAATGTCACATGTAGAAAGGGTTGGTTCATAAACAAATACAGATGTGGAGGTGTGGATACTGGTCCCAATATAAAATAAATTCCTTAATGTATGTCACGATAAAAAGTGTTTAAAAGCTCCTGTGTTTAGACTATCTAGTTTAACCCGAAGTTTTACAGATGAGGAAAGTAAAGCTTAAAATATTTGACTTGAATTTAGTTCTATCACATTTACAACAAAGTTGTATTAACCTAAAAGTATTAAAATGTATGCTGTTTTTTTTAAACAATTATTAATGTATGCTAGTTTTGAAAAATTAACATATACATTATGTTTTGTGTGGCGATGGGGATCAAACCCAGGGCCTTGTGCATGCTACATAAGTGCTCTACTACCAAGCTACATATCTTGTCCCCTTCATTCCTTTAAAAAAATTTTTATTTTCTTTGTACTGGGGATTGAACCCTGGGGCCCTTTACTACTAAGCTACATTCCTACCCCTTTTAATTTTTTATTTTGGGTCTTGATAAGTTGCTTAGGGCCTCACCATGTTGCTGAACCTGGCCCCAAACTTAAGATCCTCCTGCCTCAGCCTCCTGAGTCACTGGGATTACAGGTGTGAGTTAGTATGTCTGGCTAAAAATTTTTTTGTTAGTTTTTGGTACTGGGGATTGACCCAAAGGACTTTTTACCACTGAGCTACATTCTCAAGTCCTGTTTATTTTTTGAGACAGGATCTTGCTAAATTGCCAAGGTTGGCCATGAGCTTGTGATATTTCTATGTTAGCCTCCAGAACTGATAGGATTACATGTGTGTGCCACCTTGCCTGGTTCCTACATTTTTTTTTAAAGACAGAGAGAGAGAGAGAGAGAGAGACACACACACAGATTGAATGAGAGAGTTAATTTTAGTTTTTCATCCGATTTTTGTTTTTCCTCCACTTAGTTGTATATGTGGTGCTGAGGATCAAACCCAGGTCCTTGTGAATGCCAGGGAAGTGCTGTAACCACTGAGCTACCGCTCTAGCCTGCATGTATGTGTGTGTGCATATATATATATATGTAAATTTTTTTTTTTTTTTAACAAAGAAAGTAAAGGGGGCTGGAGCGGTGGCTCGGTGGTTACAGTGCTTGCCTGGTATGCATGAGGACACAGGTTCAAACCCCAGCACTACATATAAAACAAAGTCTTGGAGCAACGAAGGCCCCATGAAAAACTAAATTAAATTGATTCTCTCTTTCTCTCTCTCTCACTGTCCCTCTCTCTTAAAAAAAAAAGGGGGGGGGAGGGGAGCTGGAGCGGTGGCTCAGTGGTTGTGGCACTTGCCTGGTGTACACAAGGACCCAAGCTCAAACCCCAGCACCATGTATATATGAAGTGTCAAAGCAACAAAGTCCACATGAAAAAACTGAATAAAACTGATTCTCTCTTTCTCTCTTAAAACAAAACAAAATAATTTAAAAAAACAGAGAGCTAGAATCAATTTTATTTAATTTTTTATGCGGCCTCCACTGCTCTGACACTTTGGTGTATATGTGGTGCTGGGGTTGGAACCTGTGTCCTTGCACATGCCAGCCAAGTGGCATAACTGCTGATGACCCTCCACTCCAGCCCCCACATACACTCTTTTATTTTATTTATTTATTTATTTATTTTTAAGAGAGATGGACAGTGAGAGAGAATCAACCTGATCCAGTTTTTCATGTGGCTTTTGATGCTCCGATACTTCATTCTGAACATGGAGCATGCCATGCGAGTGTCATGTCATGTCTCTTTTGTTTCCTTCAGTTTTATTACCTTGACACTTCCGAAAACTACAGAACAGTCATGTCTCTCAATTTGGGGTTTGTGTGATGTTTCCTCATGATTAGATGTAAGTTATAAACCCTTGGTAGGAATATCCCAGAACCAAGGCACCATCTTCAGCATCCTATCAAATGGGTTACAATTTGGTTTCACTACTAATAATGATCAATTTGGTTAGGATGTTCTTTTGACAATCTTTTTTGATGACCCTTTCACCATATTAGGGCACTGACTCTCCACGCTGGTCTCTTTCCCTTCTCCCAATTGTCCAAACTGAGCTAGCTATCCTGCCCTGCTGAGATGTCCTCCTTCCTCTCACTCCCTACAATGAACTGCCCATCATGCTGTGGATATTCTCACCTCACTTGGGTTCTGATATGCCACTCTGGGCTATTTCTGCCCACTTCCACCTCCAGTTGGAACACCTTCCTTGCTTTGGTCTACATAATGGCTTTAGGATTGAACTGTTCAGGAAAGGAAACAATTTATACATGCATATTGTATTTTTTTAAATAGAGAGGGGAAAGAATCAATTTTATTTATTTAGTTTTTCATTTGGTTTTTGCTGGTGACACTTAGCTGTGTATGTGGTAGAAGGGTTCGAACCCAGGCCCCACGCATGCCATGCAAGTGTGACACTGCTGAGCCACTACTCTAGTCCTTGCATATTTTATTTTACTTAATTTTTTCCCGTTGGCAGTAGGGATTGAACCCAGGGCTTCAAATATGCTGAGCACAACCACTTTTATTTTTAATTAAACTAGAGGAGAAAATGCACTTGCTAAAAATAGGGGATAGGGGTACAGTTTAGACATGGTGCTATTTGAAACCTTTGCTTTCTGTGAACTGGGACAAGTATAAAGCAATGTGACTTCTTTCTCCCTTTGATAAAATTATTTAATTCTTATAAACCTAGTAAAAGAAAACAACACCAAAGCCTTCCAACTTGACAAGTAGCTGAAAATTATATATAAAAAGTTGTCTGATGATGCCTTAAATACAAATAATACACTGAAATTCAAAACAAGCAACTGTATCAAAAAGCAGTCACTTTTAGGTCATGTGACATATCATCCATTAGAAAACAAACTACCTTGAGTAATAAAAAGTAAAAGCAATTCCAATTCATGTGCAATGAAAAAGGAAACTGAAACAAAGGAAGATAGGATAGACATAAACTCTTTCTCTAGAAAAAGCTAGCCAGGCACACACCTGTAATCCCAGTGACTTGGGGCTGAACAGGAGGATAAGTTCAAAGCCAGCCTCAGCAATTTAGTTAGGCTCTGAGTAACATAGGGAGACCTCGTCTCAAAATAAAAAATAAAAACAGGCCAAGGATGTGACTCAGTGGTTAAGTGCCTCTGGGTTCAATCCCCAGTACCAAACAATAGCAACAACTCAAAAATCCAAAACCTAGAACCAAACAACAACAACAAAAATCCAAAACCTAAAGAGGGAAAGATAAACATGGAAACAAAGAGGAAGAGAAAAAAATAAAAGAAACTGAGGGGAAAGGAAAGGATTAAAAATACCAAGTTCCTAGATATTCAGTATAGCAGGCCCTCAATAATATTTGTTAACAAAATTCATTGGGGCATTTCTATCTCTTCCTATGTTTTGAAATGCCAGTAGTTAGCAGAGAGCTACTGTTAGGACTCTCCAACTGACACCCCTGAAATCCCAGTGTTTCAGGAGGGTGAGGCAGGAAGATCCTAAATTCAAGGCCAGCCTGCACAATGTAGTAAGACCTGGTCTCAAAATGAAAAGTAAAAAAGGGTTAGGAATGTAGCTCAGCGGTATGGAGGTCCTGATTCAATCCCTAGTACCAAACAACAGACACACACCCATCCAACTACAGTATACCTAGTTTAGGGCTCTGGATCTAGAAACCAATCCTAAACCACAACTTCTCTTCTAGTCAAGCATCAAGTGATTAGGCACAAAATATCATTCAGAAAAACAAAAGAAAAGGTACTGGAGCAGTGGCTCAGCAGTTGGAATACTTGCACAAGGACCAGGGTTCAAACCTCAGCACCACATACACAACTAAGTGTCAGAGAAACAAAGGCCAGATGGAAAAAGAAATAAAACTAATTCTCTCTCTTTAAAAAAGAAAAGAAAAATCACCTCAAAGCACATGATCCAACACATCAGTATCATCACCTTTAGCTAAAATGAGTAAAAAGCATTCATTTAAAGAAGCAGGGCTGGAGATGTAGCTCCGTCAGAGTTTGCTCAGCATTTGAGGTCCCAGGTTTGCTACCCACCCCCTGCATCCTCCAAAATGTAAACAGCAACAATACAAGGTTAGTGCTGTTTCTCAAGTGTACTCCTTCAAAGCCCCCTGCTTAACCACTGAAATGCAACAAAGTCAGTGCCAAAGAAGTGGGCCCCCTGATATCATGAAGCACTGTGTTCTTGTGTGCCTTTGATGTAAGTTATTTCTAGGCCTCATTTTCATCATTTGTAACATGATGCTGGATGAAATCAGTGGCTCCTAAATCGTCAGACCTGTTGTAACAAATCGCTTGACAAACACCTTAAGAATTCTCATTCCAGGGGCTGGAGCGGTGGCTCAGCAGTTTCAATGCTTGCCTGGCAAGCATGAGGACCTGGGTTCAAACCCCAGCACCATGTACACAACTGAGTGTTGGAGCAACTGAGGCCATGTGAAAACTAAATAAAGTTGTTTCTCTCTTTCTCTGTCTCTCTCACTGTCCCTCTCTCTTTAAAAAAAAAAAAAAAAAAAAAGAATTCTCATTCCAGGGGAAGGTGGGGAAAAAAAAAGAATTCTCATTCCGGGACTGGAGCAGTTACAGCACTTGCCTGGCATGTGCAAGGACTTGGGTTCCAACCCCACTACCACGTACACAACGAAGTGTTGGAGCAACGAAAGCCACATGAAAAAAAAAAAAAACTAAAAGAATTCTCATTCCCAGTCCAGAGCCACTGAGCCAGAATCTTTGGGAAATTTAGTAAGTGATTCTAACATATAGATAGGTTGGAAACTTCTGGACTAAATTATCTTAAAGTTCCTATCCTGGGTTACTAAACTCATTTACTGAGTTTTTTTTAATGCCTGTAATTTCACAATAACCTTGTAAAATTTATAAATGATCACCATTCTAAAGAAACTGAGGCTCAGAAACGTTAACTACTCAAGGTCACAATTAGCAGCTGAGCCAAGAATCAAATCCACATGGTCCATTTTATTCCAGGAAGTAATTTCTTCTATGGTTCTAATATTATTCTGTAAGGTAATTAAAACACTGCTCACTATTTTATCCTTCTTTCTTTCTTTCTTTTATAAAGAGAAAGGGACAGTGGGAGAGAAAGAGAAAGAGAGAATCAACTTTATTCAGTTTTTCATGTGGCCTTTGCCACTCCAAGACCCCGCCGTGCATGTGGTGCTGGGGCTTGAACCTGCATACCCACGCCCACCAGGCAAGTGCTGTAACTGCTGAACCACAGCTCCAGCTCATGCTTATTATTTTATTTATTTATTTATTCATTTATTTATTTATTAAAGAGAGGACAGTGAGAGAGACACACACACACAGAATGAATTTTTATTGAGTTTTTCACACTGCCCTCGTTGCTCTGACATTTAGTTGGTTACATGGATGCTGGGGTTTGAACCCGTGTACTTGTGCATGCTGGTCAAGCACTGTAACTGCCAAGCCACTGCTCCAGCCCCCCATGCTTATTATTTTAAATGGGGAAAAATTGGAAGGATCTGTTTTGGGAACTGACTGCTAAAACTGTTTTGCAGAGGAGGGTACAGCACAAGTGGGAAGGCAAGATAAAGTTCATATTATCACCTCAAAGGTCAACACAGACTGGTGACACCTACCTTTACTGTACCATCATCACTGCCAGTGCAGACAAGCTGGGGACCCCTCCTGGCTGGGTAACAGGAATTCACAAAGGATGTATGTCCCTTCAGCCTTTTAACCCTCTCTCCTGTTTCACTATCCCATACCGCCACAGTTTTATCTGTGGATGCTGAGAAGAGCATACTAGAAGGTAAGAGGAAAAACACAAAAGAAATAATTGAAGACCAAAAATAACAATCTGTCTTTCCCATTTGCCAAAACGAGACAAATTCTTCCAGATCACTGACCTGCTGTCATTTTAGTATAGCTTCCACATCTTTGGAAATACTACTCGTGTACTTTACTCTATGAAGTTTAAAAATGTTTCCTGAGTCTCCATGACATATCACATGCCTAATACAGCAGATTTCTCAATCTTTTCCTTTTGTGTGATAGCTAACACATTACAGATAAGACATCCTGTCATTCGGAAATGTTGAATCACCCCTTGCTGCCGCAGAGGTGAGACAGAATGCAGTAATTCTGAATCTAATAGCTGAATAACTCCAATTCTTTCTGTAAAGACTAGTTTTTATTTTGCTTCTGCTTTTTGACTAAATTGTACACAATGCTATGTACCAGATGATTTTAGAGATCAGAAATGTAAAATAAATATTCACCAAAATACCTACCAAACTTTGTATAACCATATTTCCATATTATCTACTGATATTCAAAATTATGTATTTATAGTTTTATATACATAAGATGTATATACCTCTAACAAACATACCAAAACCAAACTTTTTTTGTGTGTCGGTGTAGGACTGAAGTTTGAATTCAGAGGTGCTTTACCACTGAGCTACATTTCCAGCTCTTTTTATTTTTGATTTTGAGTCAGGGTCTTGTTAAGGTGCCTAGGCTGGCCTCAAACTTACGATCCTCCTGCCTCAGCTTCCAGAGTTGCTGGAATTATAGGTGTGCACCCCCAAGTAAAAATAAATAGTTTCGATAGAAAAATATATAATGTTAATAATGCCTATCTTTGGAGTGGCAAGAAAATGTACTTTAAAAAATGCTTTTTTTGTTTCTCAAAAAATTTTTTTTATTAAATAACATGTTTGAACTGGAAAAAATTGTATTTTATTATTTTCATAACAAAGTAGCTAATTTCTTTCTTTCTTTTTTTTATAAAGAGAGAGGGACAGTGAGAGAGAGAGAGAAGAGGGAATCAATTTTATTTAGTTTTCGTGCGGCTTTCGTTGCGCCATCACTTTGCTGCATAGGTGGTGCTGGGGTTCACACCCGCATCCTTGCACATGCAAAGCAAGCGCTTTAACCGCTGAGCCTCCACTCCAGCCCCAAAGTAGCTAATTTCTACAGATAAAATTACATTTTGTTTTATGACTTATAAAATAAAGTAAATCTATCTGGACTATTAATGTGTTAGATGACAGTGACAGTATTTATAATTGCATACACAGATAACAAACATCTCCTTTGCAGTGACAATAATAAGGATAACAAAGCAGCTCCCCCAAATGTTGCAGTTTTTGACAGGAAGGTCTCCTGAGAAAGGCTAGCTTAAGGTTGAAAGATGAAAGGATGCTAAGAGGCATTAGTGTGAGAAGCAGTTGTCATTGCATTATGCAAAACACGTACCTGCCATCTGTGTTATAATGCAGTTCCATCACTGCTCCACTGTGTCCCTTCAATGTGGCATAGTTATCACAGTCACCATAGACATTCCACAACACTGTTAGGAAGAGAGGGCTTCTGTGAGCATTAATATGTAAGAGAAAGCACATTAATGGCTGTGAAAGGTTACTTGAAGCTTGGCAAGGTAGTGCGGGTCTGTAATCCCAGCTACTTAGAAGACAGAGGCCAGCTTCAGTAACTTAGTGAGACCGTATTTCAAAATAAACAAGGGATGGGGATGTAGCTCAGTGTAGGGTAGAGTGCTCTGGGCTCAATTTCCAGGACCACAAAAAAAACAAAAAAAAAAATTGTGAATTTACCAGAATAACAGTTCTAAACAGGTCTGAAATTATACTCCCTTGGAATCCTATTGGTTCTACAAAGTGGACCAATTTTCTTGATGCTAAAATAAAAATGGCAATATTTTTATAATTGATAAGGTAAAAAGAAAAAAGGATATAGTTCTTGAAATTTTCAAATCTTTTTTCCTGTTATTTTAAAAAAGTTGACACCTACTTCTACCTAACTGTTCTGAGCATGCAAAATGATGGACTTATGAAAAACCTAGACATCTACAACTTGATGGTCACATGGCAATGATATTGTACTGAATTTAGTCATTCCACACTTTGTAACTACTACATGTTGGAGTAATTTTTTTTTTTTTATAAAGAAAGAGGGACAGTGAGAGAGAGAGAAAGAGAGAAACAACTTTATTTAGTTTTTCACATGGCCTTAGTTGCTCCAACACTCAGTTGTGTACATGGTGCTGGGGTTTGAACCCGGGTCCTCAAGCTTGCAAGGCAAGCGCCAAAACCGCTGAGCCACCGCTCCAGCCCCATGTTGGAGTAATTGAGGGGACATGGTTCTTATCTTCAGGAAGAATGATCTAGCAAAGAGTGAAATTTTTTTTTTTTAACTTGGAAACCTCTTTTGGATATTTTCATTAGCAAATATGAATTGTACTTATTAATGTGATTCCGTATGATGCTTCCATACATGGATATAACATGCATCCATCATACCCAACCAGTCTTCCTTTGCCCTCATCCCTTCCCCTCCCCACCCTCTTCCAAGTCCCTGGTAATTCACTCCTCTACCTTCAGGTCAACTTCTTTGTTTTCCATGTATGAAAGAGAACATGTGGTGCTTGTCTGTGTTTGACTTATTTTGTTGAAAATGATTTTCTCTATTTCAGTGCATTTTGTTGCAAATGACAGAATTTTGTTCTTTGCAGCTGACTAATACCCATCATACGTATGTATCAGATTTTATCCATTCATCTTTTGACTGGCACCTGGGCTGATTCCATATCTTAGCTTTTGTGCCACAATAAACATGTGCATGCAGGTATCCAAACAGTGAAGTTTGATGAGTGCTATTAAGGATCACCTACAAAACAGGCTGTGGGAGGTAGGGGTTAGTGCAGGGGAATGATATTGGCCAAATCATGTGCATGTATGAACATGTAATAAATCCCATCATGTATAGCCATAACGCACCAACTAAAAAAGTGTGTGTGTGTGTGTGTGTGTGTGTGTGTGTGTGTGTGTGAAAACCAAAGGACTCATTTTATCCCATAATCAGGGGAATGAAGTCAGAAAAAAGCGAGGGAATTCTATTATTTTCTCTCTTGCTTTTTCTCATGACTCCCCTCTTCCTTTTTGGGGGGGTGAGGGTGGGGTACCTGGGACTGAACTCAGGGATGCTTTAACACAGAACTACATCCCCAGGCTTCTTTTAATGTTCTATTTGAGACAGAGTCTTGCTAAGTTGCTCAGGGCCTACATTGTCGAGACTGCCTTGAACTCCCTATCATCCTGTCTCACTCTTTCTAGTTGCTGGCATTACAGGTGGGTGCCACTGTGACTACCATAACTGCCCACTTCAAAGTGAATTTTTCTTTTCTTTTTGTTTTTTTATTTTGCAGTGTTAGGTATTCAACCCAGGGCCTCTGCATGCTAGGCAAGTGCTCTACCGCTGAGCTATAGCCTCAGCCTCATTTTTCAACTTATTTTTCGAAAATGGGCATTTCTGATTAATACTTAAGAATCTGACAGCAGATTCTAATGATGTACAGGTAGATTATTTGAGTCAGTAAATTTGTTAGGCTCCCCTCCTTCCTTCACATATGCTACAGGTCTCATACCTTTGAGAAAAGGAAAGCTCTCTCTCCTCATAACCACCATTAAGCTGTTTAGCCTAGATTGCTTGTCTTGCTAAAGGCTTGTCTGCCTTTATGAGGAATATATTCTCAAACAACAGCCAACTTACTTTTCCAACTAGTAAAACAGTTCCTTCCTTCTATACTTATCACACAGGGTCCAAACTCTACACCCAAATGATCATTCAACATTTTTATGCTCTGATTTTAGCATATTATTTATCCACATAGTTAGATTACTACTTTCTGCAGCGTCCAGTTTTTTTTTTTTTAATCAGTATTTGGCAGAGAGCAATTATTCCAGATTCAAAAATATGCCTTACATATCAGTCGGTCAAATCCTGCAGATGCTAAGGTGGATCCATTGGGGTGAAATTTGCAGCAGTACACTTCTCCTTCATGTCCTGAGAGCAGCATGATTGGGGCTTGAAGGGAGGAACACCTTGGAGGTCCCTAAACAAAAGAGAACTACGAGGTAGCCACGGCACACAGGCAAAGGAGGCTGGAAAACTGAGGAGTGAAGGCGGAGGACCAAGCAAATGATTAAGAGGATTTCAGATAATTTAGAGAAGGGCAACTCTGCTCACGTCTCACATAACTCATGCCTCTAATCTGATACCCACCTGAACATTCCAGTATCTACCTGCTCTACTAACTTCTTCCTCCCTCAGCCTGCTTCCATCCCACAGCAACTTTTTCTTTAAAGAGAGGGAGCGGGGGTGGGGTGGAGGGTGTGTGGGGTGCTGGAGCAGTGGCTCAGCGGTTACTGCACCTGCCTGGCATGCACAAGGACACAAGTTCAAACCCCAGCACCACGTACACAACAAAGTATCTGAGCAATGAAAGTCACATCAAAAACTAAATAAAATTGATAAACTGGTTCTCTTCCTCTCTCTCACTGTCCTTCTCTCTCTTAAAAAAAAAAAAGAGAGAGGGAGAGGGAGGGTAGAGAGAGAGAGAGAGATGGAGAAAGATGGGGGCAGGGAGAGAAGGAAGAAGAGAGAATCAATTTTATTTAGATTTTCATCTGGCCTTTGTTTCACCAACATTTAGTTGCATACATGATGCTGGGGTTTGAACTTGGGTCCTTGCACATGCCAGGCTAGCACTTTAATCACCAAGCACTGCTCCAGCCCCCACAGCAGCTTCTGATTGCTCAAACTCATTTTTTTCTCAGGGTCTTTACATCTGAAGTTGTCCCTGACAAGAATCCTTACTCCTAGATTTGGCACTTAATCAATATTTCCTCTTCAGGAAGTCTTTCCTTGGTCATTCATACTCAAGGAACATGCCACCTTCCCACCTGTATTCCATTAATCCCGATGCATACCTTCATAGCACTATAAGTGTCCAAAATTATCTTCATCATGTCTCTCCCATTTCCCCAAACTGAAGCTCTTCAAGTGCAGGGACCCTGCCTATGTCATTCAATATTTTTTCTCCCTGTCTCTGGTTCATTTAATGAATGATTAAACTGGCCTTACCAATAACCCTATAGTGTACAGATTATTAGGCAAAGTAGCCCAAGCCCCTCCCAACCCACACCATACTAGGGATTGAACCCAGGGGTGCTTTATTACTGAGTACATTCTCAGCCTGTTTTTGAGACAAGGTCTTATCAAGTTGCTGAGAGTGGCCTCAAACTTGTGATCCTCCTGTCTCAGTCTCCTGAATAGCTGGGATTATAGGAATGTGCCACCATGCTTGGCTAGGCAAAGTAGTTTTTATCATTGTCTTGGACATTAAGTCTAGACTAAACCTGGGCTTAGATTCTTACATGTCAAACATGAAGAACAAGCACACTATCCATAATGCTCAAATTTCTTTAGTAATTTCCAATATATTTACTCGAAAAATATTATATGCCAGGCACTGTTTTAGATATTGAAGAAACAGCATTGAACAAAATAAAGAAAATAAGTAAAACATAGATGATAGTATATGCCACAAAGAAAAACTGAATAGGAATAGAGCCCAGACTGTGGCTCAGGCCTGTAATCCCATCTCAGGAGGCTAAAACAGGAGGATCAAGTTCAAGGCCAGTCTCACCAACTTAGTGAGGCTCTAAACAATTTAGCAAGACCATATTTCAAAATAAAGGATTAAAGAAAAAGAAAAAGTGGGGGGGGCACGCTGGGGATGTAGCTCAGTGGTAGAGCACTCACGGATTCTATTACAGAACCAAAAAAAAAAAAAAAGTCACATAGTGATAGTGATGGAGTTAGTAAGTGGCAGAAATTCTGTATATTATTTAGATTTTTTTCCCCCTTTTTGAAACAGGGCCTGGGGCTGGAGCAGTGGCTCAGCAGTTAGGTGCTTGCCTGGTGTATGTAAAAATGCAGGTTTGAAACCCCAGCACCATGTACACAAAAAAGTGTAGGAGCAAGGAAAACCAGATGAAAAACTAAATAAAACTTATTCTCTCTCACTGTTCCTTTCTTTCTCTCCGTCTCTCTCTCTCTCTCTCTCTCTCTTGAAGAAGAAGAGGAAGAGGAGGAAGAAAAAAAAAAAAAAAA
>PVKS010029782.1:0-25014 GCA_004027875.1 Aplodontia rufa | reverse complement strand
TTGCAAGCGGACATAATGCTGTTAAACTAACTTGATGCAAAACTTGTCTCATAACTTTTGTTTTATTATTGCTTGTATGGATATATCCTCTGTTTCTATGATCACTGGTAGTAGGATTTCCAATCTGTTGTTGCTTGGGGAAGAAATTGGTTTGGCTTCCTGGCTTTTGGTGGTTCCCTGTGTCTCATATCTGGTATCGTTGTGTGGTAGATGTGCAAGCTACGTGGTAACCAGTGTAAACAGACAGCAATTCTACGCCAAGCTTTGCTAGCCATCGATGCTGGCAGCTCCCCTCAAGTGTGGCTCAGTATGTTAGACCGGTAGTCAAAGACGGGCAATGAAGGAGGTGGCCGTATACCAACCTAAGACAGAAGTTGCAGCACGTTCTGCAGTCTTTGATGATGGGTAAGGATACGAGCTGACCCCTTGGCCTAAGACAGGCACGGTCTATTGCCATTTCATAAAACTAAGAAGGGGGAGCTGTCGGGGTGTCCGGGACCCCGCCCTGGAGATAGACTGCTTAAGATGGCGGCTGGCACTGACCCAGTGTGGTCTGGCCTTATCGCAAACAAGTGGCATAAATGAGGAAGTAATTCTCGTTGGTCAAAAGCTTGCATGCCCAGCACATGATTCCTGAATGCTCTGTATATTCTCTGCTTTATGTCCATGCGCATGCCTCATTACAGCAATGTGATTGGTTGGAGAAAGGTTTTTATATATGTGACTGTAACTTCCCTGGAGAAGGGAAGAGAGAGAAAGAAGAAGAAGGTCGACCAAATAAAGCTCTCCCAACCCAACCACGTGTCACGTCTTCTCTGCGGGCAGAGGGAACGCGATACTTCAGCACTTTAATTCCTTTGATCTTGAGCAATTTAGAGATCACATGTACGAATAATCATGTGGAGAACCATTCCATAAATCCCCACAAAAATCCTTCAATTTTTCAATTTGACATTGGACAGTGATGCAAATTAATCCTATGCTTGAAACCCTCTCAGTTTATGAGACTATGGAAGGAGTTGGGGTGACATTTTGTTGTGAATTCTGTAAGAGAAATTTTTAGGAAAAATAAAGTTTTGTAGTTTTTACTTTTCTTAACCACAAGATTAATGGAAAAAGAAAGGGATCTGATATATTTAACTAACCTTGATAGCTTTTTATTTGTCTTTGTTTTTGGAAATAGTTTGAGGGACACATGGAAAACACAAGTCTATAAATGGATTTGTGGATAGACTGCCTCCACAACACTACTAATGGTTTGAGCCAGGCCCTAGATACATGGTAGAGAATCACCATGGAATTCCAATCTCCCCAATACTTTGACAATGATAGACTGTCACCTATGCCCAGACCCAGGAAGAGTTTTCCTGGAATCTCAGAAAAGATTAGCAAGTTCTTGAAGCCCATAGTTAACGTTCATCCCAGTGGACCACACCACCTCATTATCCTCTGAAACATATGAACTTACATATGCAGTAGGAGCTGGTTGCAGGATGAATAAAAAAAAAATGTCCTCAGAAAAATCGTACATATGTATTAACTAAGACTTTAAAAAAAGAATTTGATAATAGAAAACCATCAGGTTGAACTGTAGATGAATCTGTATATAGAAAGAATTCAGTTCTTTTTACCATTACTCACAAGACACAATTAAAACGTGAGCAAAGGTAAATAATCTCTGAAGTTAATTAGTTTGTCTTTATTATAATGTGCTATTTTCATCACTTGACACATATATTTGTTTAATGATAATTCATATTTAAGAAGGCTATACAAAAAGTGCTATATGCAAAAAACGAAAGCAACAACTGTTATCTACTAACCACAACTATTAATAAAAGACCAAAACAATGCAACTAAAAAAGATTTGCATCTAAATTGAAAAACATGCATATGAACTTAGTGTGGAAAGAATGCAAAAAATGAATTTGAATTTCTTAAAAGGAAGGGTTATACTTTTTGCATATGAGTTTTTAATTTAACAAAGTACAAAATTTATGGTCAATGAATGTTTTTTGAGTTTAATCATTTGTTGAACTAAACTGGAAATCAAAAGAGGAAAAGAAGGTAGGCATGTCAAAATCTTTTGTATGCCTCTAGTACTGAAAGTACACAAATTAGTGTGAATGAACCAAATCCAGCCTTCCATCTCTTTTTCAAAATAAAGGTTTATTGGAATATACAGAAAGATAGGGTACCGCCCATACATGTACCTATAGCCTAAGGCTTCTTTCGTATTTTCGTATTATAATGACAGAATTAATTTTTTGCATGAAGAATTTTTGCTCCAGAAAGTCTAAAATATGTGTTCTGTGGTCCTTCATATGACTAACTCCCGCGGTATATGTCAATTTGTACTGTGAAATGAGAAGAGCAGCAATTATCTAAAAACTATGAAATTTTCCAGCATCAATTTTGTACAGACCCAGCCCAGTTAGTACAATAGAGCTCATACTTCCTTACAAAAGAGGTATAAGCTGGAATCTTTGTGCTAGATATTAATGGAAAAAAATTTATGAACATATAATAATCACATTTTAAAACTTTGAACTCATATAGTTCTGAATTTGAATCATGGGCTGTAGGGTTTGTGAAGCTATAAGACCTAGGGCAAGCTACTTGACTTCTAAGTATTTATTTGTCTACTATAGAACAGGGGTGGGGGATGTTCATTCCATAGCATTATCAGGAAGATTGAATAACAGAGTACCTGGTTGACAATGAAGGTTCAGTAAATATGTTTCATTATTTCATAAAACTAAACAGTTAATTCAACCTTTAGTGAACCTTCATTTTCTGAGACCTCTCCTGTGATACTGAAGAGGCAGGGAATGTCTAATGCTTTGAAGCTTCCAAGTTGACTCCTAATCTTCTGTATCAACAGTAGCAACAATGGTAACAAAATAGTGCAAGGTCATCAAACTAGTCTAGGCACTTTATTACAGAGTTCTTTGTTTTGGGAGTTAGGAAAATACGTAGTCTGGATCCAATGTCAAAATGTCAACTGTCAAATCAGGAATTGGAATGGGAGAAGTTTTCTCTCAAAAATGTCACAAAAATCACTGACATTAAAACAGTGTGGTATTGCAATAAGAATAGACAAATGATTAATAGAAAAGAAGCATTCCAGAAATGTGTGTATATACATATTAAAATCAGTAAGAAAAAATAGACATTCAAAATTGAATTACTGACAACTAACCATTTGGGGAAAAATCAAAGTTATAGTCCAATTTCATTACATAAGTAAAATCACATTCCATATGAATTAAAAAGTCATTTTAACAAAGAAAGCAATTAAAATAGCATTAGAAAATAAAATGCAGTCTTACCTAAGTATAGAAGTCCTTCCTAAGAAAGGTACATCTTCCAGAGCAATATAAAGAGAACAGATTTGTTTATGTAGAAATTAAAGTATTTTGAATGAATACAAAAATTAGAAGCAAGATTAAAGAATAAGATAAATAATGGAAGGCATTTGCTGAAATATGACTCATAAGTTTTTTTACCTTTTTTAATTAAGAACTTTAGTTGTTCCACAATCAAAAATGTATCCAAAGTATCAATATGATAGGTATATATTTATAAATCAGAATTACCCCCTAGATCCCTCCGTATACTACCTCCGCCCCTCCCCGACCACACCCCTACCCTCTCCTTACGATACATATCTATGAATGCTCTAGATTATGTGTTACTATGCCTTTGCTGGGTTTAATACATAAGATGGACTAACTTTCACACAGGCCTGGGTTTAGCTTCAGCCTCCACAGATAAGTGAAGACATTTGACCCTTAACTTTGGGTTAGGCTAACTTCATTCAACATGATTTCTTCCACTGGCATTGATTTACCTTAAAAGGATGCAATTTCATTGTTTGTAATTGCTGAATAGAACTCTATGGTAATTATATATACCACCATTTTGGATCCATTTGTCCAGAGCGGGGCATCTGGTTTGGTTCCATAATTAAGCTATTGTAAATTGAGCTGCTATGAACATAGATTTTCTATCACTGTAATGTGCAATCACTAAATCCCTGGAAAAATACCCAGGGGAGGGATAGCTGGATCATATGGTAGATTCATCCCTAATTCTTTGAGGATTCTCCACACTGCTTTCCAGATGGGCTGTACCAATCTGCCGTTTCAGCAAGTGTGCTAGTGTTCCTATCTCTCCACCACACCTCCAGCATCTATTATTGTTTATATTCTTCATTTTTGTCCATTTTACTGCAGTGAGGTAAAATCTTAATGTGGTTTTGATTTGCATTTCTCTGATTACTAGTGATTTAAAACACTTTCTCGTGTATTCATTGGCTTGCTCAATCTCCTCTGTTGAGAAGTTTCTATGTAGCTCTTTGGCCCATTTATGATTGGGTTGTTTATGTTTTAAGGTTGAGATTTTTGAGGACTTTATAAATTCTGGATATTAGTCTCTTGTCAGAAGAATCACAGGCTATGATTCTCTCCAATTCTGTAGGAAGACTCTTGACAATTTTGATCAATTTCTTAGTTGTGCAAAAGCATTTTAATTTTATGACATTCCACTCACTGATATTTAACTTTACTTCTTTCACTTTAGGAGACATGTTGAGTAAGACTTTGCCTACTCCCAAATTCCGGAGTGTTGGTCCTAACTTTTCTTCCAGCAGTTGCATGGTAGTTGGTTTAATTCCTAGTTCCTTGATCCATTTTGATTTGATTTTTGCGCAAGGTGAGAGATAAGGATCTGATTTCAACTTTCTGCAAGTAGCTGTCCTGTTTGTCCAGCACAATTTGTTAAATAGGCTATCTCTCCTCCATGTTATATTTTGTCCCTTTGTCAAAAATCAGATGTTTAAAGATTTGTGAATGTGGTTCAGGGTCTTCTATTCTATTCCATTGGTTTTCATTCTTATTTTGATACCAATACCACGCTTTTTTTTATTACTACAGCTCTATAGTATACATTTACATCTGGTATAGCAAAGCTACCTGTTTCATATTTCTTGCTTAGTAATGTTTTGGCTATTCTGGGTTTCTTATTTGTCCAAACAAATTTGTGAATTGCTTTTTCTATATCTGTAAAGAGTGACACTGGTATCTTTATGGAGATTGCATTGAATCTATATAGAGCTTTCAGCAGAATGGCCATTTTGATTATATTTATTCTGCCTAACCAAGAGCATAGAACATCTTTCCATCTTCTCAGGTCATCTTGTATTTCATTCTTCAATGAACCAATAATTTTTGTTGTAGAGGTCTTTGGCTTCCTTTGTTAGATTAATCCCCGGGAATTTTATTCTTTTTGAGGGTATTGTAAGTGGGACCGATTTCCTGATATCTTCTTCTGCCTTATTACTGTTAGTGTATAGGAATATTATTGATTTATGGGTATTGATCTTGTAGCCTGCTAGTTTGCTAAATCCGTTTATAAGTTCAAGCAGTTTTCTGGTGATTTTTGGATCTTCCAAATAAATGATCATATCATCAGCAAAAAGGGAGAGTTTGACTTCCTTTCTACCAATTATTATCCCTTTGATTTCCTTCTCTTGCCTGATTACTCTGGCTAGGGTCTCAAGAACTATATTGAATAAAAGCAGTGAGATCAGACAGCCTTGTCTTATTCCTGAGTTTAATGGAAATGCTTTCACCTTTTCTCCATTTAGAATTAAACTAGCCAAGGTTTTTTTCATATATAGCTGTTACATAATTTAGATAAGCTCTTTGATCCCTATTTTCTCTAGAGTTTGAACATAAAAGGGTGCTGAATTTTATCCAAGGCCTTTTCTCAGTCAATTGAGATGATCATGTAATTTTTATCCTTAATTCTGCTTAAGTGATGGATTACATTAATTGATTTGTGTATGTTGAACCAGCCCTGCATACCTGGAATGAAGCCCACTGGATTATGATGAATTATCTTCTTGACACGTTTTTGAATATGATTTGCTAGAACTTTATTAAGGATTTTTGCATCTAGGTTCATCAGTGATATTGGTCTGTAGTTTTCTTTTCTGATGTATCCTTATTGGGTTTTGGCATCAGAATTATGCTTGCTCTACAAAATGTGTTTGGGAGAGTTCCCTTCTTTTTAATTTCATGGAATAGCTTCATGAGGAGAGGTGTTAGCTCCTCCTCAAAAGTGTGATAAATCTCAGTGGAGAAACTATCAGGTCCTTCTATTTTCTTCTTTGGTAGGCTTTTAATTGCTGTATGGATTTTAGTGCCTGTTATTGGACTATTTAGGAATTCCATATCAATCTGTGTCAATTTAGGAATGTTGTATGTGTCTAGAAATTTGTCCATGTTTTCCATATTATCTAATTTAGAGGAGTACAGTTTTTCAAAATATTATCTTATTATTCGTTGGATTTTCATGGGGTCAGTGGTGATCACTCCCTTTTTATTGGTGATTTTATTCATTTACTTCATTTCTGTCCTTCTTTTAGTGAGATTGGCTAGGGATCTATCCATTTTATTTACTTTTTTGAAGTTTTGAAGAACCAGCTATTTGTTATTATTTCCTGTCTTCTGCT
This sequence comes from Aplodontia rufa, assembly GCA_004027875.1. Lineage (NCBI taxonomy): Eukaryota > Metazoa > Chordata > Mammalia > Rodentia > Aplodontiidae > Aplodontia > Aplodontia rufa. Next base: position 18,494 of record PVKS010029782.1, on the reverse strand, counting down.
GGCTTTGGGATTAGATTGTTCTTCCTTTTCTAGGAATTTGAGGTGGAGCATGAGCTTATTCATTTGAGAGATCTCTTGATTTTTAATGTGGGCATTCAATGCTATAAATTTTTATCTTAAGAATGCTTTTGTGCTGTCCCAGAGGTTTCAATATGTTGTGTCTTCATTCTCGTTCTCTTCTAAGAATTTTTTATTTCTGCTCTGTCTTTTTGTATCCATTCTTCATTTAATAGGGTATTATTTAATGTCCATGAATATGTGTGTTTTCTGTTATGATTTTTGCTGTTAATTGCTAGGGTCATGGTGTTATGGTTTGATAGGATACATGGAATAATGCCTACTTTTAAATATTTTCTGAGATTTCCTTTATGAACCAGAATATGGTCTATTTTGGAGAATTATCTGTGTGCTGCTGAGAAGAAGATGTATTCCACTGATTTGGGATGGAATATTCTATAGATGTCTATTAAGTTTATTTGATTTCTGGAGTTGTTTTGTCCGGAGATTTCTTTATTGATTTTTTTGTTTTGATGATCTGTCTGTTGGTGACAGAGGAGTGTTATAGTCACCCAGTATTATTGTATTGAGGTACACAAGTGGTTTTATGTCATGAAGTAATTTATTCAAGAGTTGGGATCACTATTATTTGGAGAGTATATATTTACTATGGGTATATCTTTCTGTTGTAGGGTTCCCTTTACTACTAAATAGTGATTTTCTTTATCTGTTTTGATTAGTATGTTTGAAATCTACTTTGTCAGATATAAGTATTGTGAAACTGACTTGCTTTCTTGGGCCGTATGCATGGTAGATTTTTTTTATGTTTTCACCCTTAGTCTGTGCATGTCATTGACTGTTCAGTGGGTCTCGTAAGCAGCATATTGTTGGATTTTGTTTTTTGATCTAGTATGCTAATCTTTTTTTTTAAGAGATAGGGATAGTGAGAGAAAGAGAAAGAAAGAAATAACTTTTATTTCATTCTTCGTGTGGCCTTCATTGCTCTGAGACTTCATTGTGTATGTGGTGCTGGGGTTTGAACTCTTACACTCGAGCATCTGAGGAAAGCACCATAACTGCCAAGCCACTACTCCAGCCCCTAATCTGTGTCTTTTGAGTGGTGCATTTAGACCATTTACATTCAGTGTTATAACTGAAGTGTGTATGTGGTTCATAATCATTGTGTATTATTAGTAAGTTCTGTGCTGTCTTGGTTGGGTACTGATAGCATGTACCTTTATTAAATGTCCTCTATTTGTGGGTTTTGGGTATTGATTGCTTGTTCTTCCATCTGGAGCATATCTTTGAGGATTCTTTGTAAGGCTGGTTTTCTGTTCACAAATGCTGCCCATTTAATCTTATCATGAAAAATTCTTATTTCCTCCTCAAGTATGAAGCTGAGTTTGACTGGGTATTATATTATTCTAGGATGCATGTTGTGGTCATTCAGATGTTGAAAGAGTTCTATGATCTTCTTGCCTCCAGAGTCTAGGTTAAAAAGTCACAGATAATTCTTATTGGTTCATCTCTGAATGTGATTTGATATTTCTCCCTTGCTGCTTTTAATATCCTTTCCTTGATATCCCTGTTTTACTTTTTGAATATGATGTGTCTTGGTGAGTTTCTCATTTAATTAGGCCTAATGGGTGTCCTGTAAGCTTCCTATATAAGCATGTCTGACTGTATTTTTACATGGGAAATTTTTTCTTTAACAATTTCCTTGAGAATATTCCCATACCATTCATTTATGTTTCAATTTCTTCTTGTATTCCAATCACTTTCACATTTTTCTTCTCATTTCATCCCAGACATTTTTAAAATTCTGATCATGTTCTTTAAGGTGTTTTTCTTTTTGTCATCTGTTCGCTCAAGCATGCTCAGCCTGTCCTCCCTGTCAGATATTCTTTATTAAATAACTGAGGTTCTATTTTCTGTAGATGTTAGTCTATTATTAAATTCTTCCATGATCCCTCTCATGTCATTGAGTGCAGATTTAAGCTCTGTTACTTCCTTTTTGAGTATGTCTATTTCTTTAATGATAGAGTTAATCAACTCTTGATGTTTTTTCTTTATTCCCTTCATTAACTCTTCTTTTAGTTCATTGTTCCTTTTCATTATCAGGTCATTGATTATTTTTTCTAGATTTTCCTTGCAGTCCTTGGCTGTGGACTCCTTACTAGGGGAGTTGTGGGTTTGAGGTGAACCTCTTCTAGTTTGATTCATCATCTTTGAAGAGTTTCTTTTGGATTTTTGAATTGGGGTTCCCTGTGTGAATGCTAGACCAGTCTCCCCGTACTTCTTCCTTACACATCAAGGAGTGGATGTGACCCTGCCTTGCTGGTGACCTCTTTCTTTCAGTATGTTGTTTCTGTCTGGAGCCTTATCTTGTTACACTTTTGGATCTAAGTTCCAGTATTCAGTCTTGGGATCTGGTGTAGTGAGTGGGTTGCCCACTGAATTGTTGATACTAAGCAGTAGAAATGTGCTGCTGGGTGGTAGGGTCCCAGGGGAGGGGGTCAGGCCTGATTGGACCAACCTATGTGCTATTCTGGGATCTGGGCTCCTTGGTAATGGGATGAGCCTGATAACTTTGTACCAGGTAGGTATGCATTGTATCTGGTCGGTTTTTGGGTGTGAAGTCCTTGGAAGAGACTGGTGCGCCTGTTGTAGTGGGATCAGAATCCTAGGAAAACATGGGTGTGGGGTGGGGTTCAGCTCAGGTTTCTTTGTACTTCTTAAATTGAAGCAAATTCTTGGTCTGAGTTCTCTATTTCTCTTTAGGTTCTTTCTTTGTTGTAGTATTGGGGATTTTGTTGTGTCCCTAATTTGAATGAGGCGATTTTGTAGAAGTTGAGTTCAGAAGTCCAATCTCTACTAATGACCCTTGAGATTTTTCATCTCCCCCTAACCTAGTATGAGTTCATCAATTCAAACCGTCAATGCATACAATAAGCAACATTATTTTGGTTATTTTGTAACAAATATAACCCAAACTTAAATTCCACCTCCGAAATAAATGTTAATGTTAGTCATTTCTTTTGGCAACCATAGAGGTTGACTATACCCCATGTCAGGCTTCAAAGCATACAATAATTAATGAATTGGACATTCATGGTGATAATGGTTATACAGCACTAATAATGGGGGATTGAATGACATAGACTAATTAGAAGCCAGGGAGAGAGGGGAAAGTAAGAGGAAGTTAGAGAGGAGGTTTTATTGTCTGAATGTGTACAGAGAGAAAATAGAGGAAGTGAAGGATTTGCTGGAGAAAAAAATAAAAGAACAGAACAGAGAAGAGAAGGGAAGGAAATAGAAGGAAAGTTGAAAAGACTAACGAAACAAAACAGCAGCTACAATCAAACTGACAAACCAGAAATGTAAAAAAAGAAAGAAAAAGAAAAAATAAAGTAACTTATCCAGTTGGATATCAAGTGCACGTCAAAAACCTGAAAGGAGGAACAAAGGAAAAAAGAGAAAAAAAGAACTTGGAAGTCTAATCTCTGAGGTTTCCTTTCTGCTACACAATAGGGGCAGGTGTTAAGTATCTACCTAAGTTTTGTTAACAGGGACTTTCGGTTTGAATTTATGTGATCTCTAGTTTAGGACTGGGTGTTCTCCAAATCCTGGAATTTTTAGGGTAGAAGTCTCTGTGAAGGTAACAGGTTGAGATGGTTTTAGAGCTCCCTCTGCTGGAGGCACTCCTGGTCCCTCCAGGTTTTTTGCACTGAGACAGAGGTCTTCTGCTTCCACTCCTTCTTGGGTTGTCCTGTGAGCCTTCCTGGTGGGGTGTGTGGGGGTGTACCAGGTTAGTGAGCTTCCCCTGTGTTCCACAAGCTGGAATCCTCTGGTGCTAATTGAGGCAGGGCCTGTCCCACACCTCCTCTTCTTAGTTCAGTCTCTGAACTGTGGCTGGGTCCTGGTGCAGATTCTAAGTAGCTTGTTCTGAAATGTTGAGTCACTATGCGGGCCAAAGTGGCTCCAGCAGAACCCTCTGATTAAAAAAAAAAATTACTATTTCTCCCTTATGCAGGCAGCTGAGAGATACAGCTTTCCCCTGGAGGTCAGAAGAAAGGTCTCTAACCAGAATTCACAATTCCCTATTAGCCAGGGGTCCTCCTCTGCTGGTGAATTGGCTCCTCCCTCACTGGTCTGTTGCTAAGGGGCCCTGGGCAGACCTGATGCTGGCTGTGTGACCTGTCCTTAATGTATAAAATCCCTCTTTTCCCCCCTAAGAGTATCCAAATCTCAGCTTTTCCAAAAGTCAACGTAAATGAACGCTGAACTCCATTGGTGATTATTCTCGAAACACTCCTTGTAATGGTAAAGCTGTCCTGGAGATTTTTCCCTCCATTCATGGAGCCAAGCAAGAAGCAGTCAATCCATCAGTCTGCCATCTTTCCATCTCATAAAGTTTAATGTCTGTATTTAAAAAGTCTCACATTCAAAAATAAGCAAAACAACAAAAAGAGATAAGAATATGAACAATAAATTCACACAAAAGAATTATAAATGAATAGTATGTATAAAATGTCCCTATCTTAACTGGAATTAAAAAATAGAAAATATAAATATTTTTCTATACATCAATCTGTTAAAAAATTTTAAGTTTGAAAATATCCAGCATGGGTCAGGATGTAGGAAATCTCAAAAAATTAATACCACCACTACCAGAGAATACTTGCCAAATGATTACTATGTACTAAGCAATCATATTCATATATGTTCTTAAAACCCAATTGGATGGGTATATTTTAGTTCTGTTTCCAATTAGAAAACCAAGTCACAAGAGATTAAATAACTCACCCAATATCACATAACAATCAAGGAATAAACTGGGATTTGAATCTTCCTAGTTTCAATCAGAAATGTGTCTACCACCACCATGTTGACCCCATCTTGACAAAAAATTTCAATAAGAATAGGGACATTTTAGTAGATTACAAAATCAAGTTAAACAGAGAATAAATATTCTGCCAAAGATAGCATGCTCAGAAGTGGAAGTTATAGCTTGAACCTACTGTATTATATAGGCTGGAAGCAGGAAGGATAACAAGGAAACTTGTGATAAAAAATGACCTAATTCGCAGCAATGGGGGAGTGTTAAATACAGCATAGTCAATACCCATTAAGGAATTCAGGGAACAGGATTCTGAGAAATCTTATTAAAAAATGCTCATGTGGAACAATGTGTACCCTATGACCTCATTAGCATTTTACAAAGTAAATATGTGTTTTAGTTAGCTTTTTCAATACTGTGACTAGAGGAACTGACAATAACAATTTTAGTAGGAAAAGTTTATTTTGGACCTTACAGTTTCAGAGGTCTTAGTGTATACAAGGCCAACTCCATACCCCTGGCTTGAGATGAGGCTGAACACCATGGCGTAAGGCATTGTACCATTGAGCAGAGAGAGAAACTCCACACCAGATACAAAATATATACCCCATAAATGGATGGCTATGGAAGAAATTATGCTCAGTAAAATTAGCACAACCCAGAGAAGAAAGGGTCCAATGTCTCCACTCATCTGTGGAGGCTGGAACGAGACCCTGGCCATTGAGAAAGGTGGTCTATTATCACATGTTAAATCCAGATAAGGTGTAATGTTATACAACCTAATACTTTTTTAGAGATATTGTGGGAAGGAGAAGGGAGGGATAAGGGTAGGTAATTGGGAGGGCACGCCTGGGGGTAAATCTAATATCCACATTCTATACACATTTTATATTATTTTGTTAAAAACTTGTATGGTTGTTCAATAATAAATTTCTCAATTAAAAAATACATACCCCAAAGGCACGCCCCCAAGACCCACCTCCTCCAGCCATACCCTACCATCATTCAGTTGCAGTTAATCCCTATCAGAGGATTAACTCACTGATTGGGTTAAGGCTCCTATAACCCAATCATTTTATTTCAGTCTTCCTGAACTATCTCACACAAGCTTCTGGGGGATACTTTTCATTAAAACTGCAACAGTATATGAGCATTTGTATAAAAGCAAAGAAAAAGCAATTGGAATATTATACATGAATTTTCTGATTACAGAATCTTCTGTGGAGAAGAGTGTAATTATAGGAATGAGTGAATAGGAACTTTCATATTTTTCTGTATAAGTTTTTTAATAAGTGGTACAAATAAACAGATTACTAAACTATGATACTTAAATATATACATATGCAAATACATTACTGTACAATTTCCAGAAGATCTTTCTTTAGAAATATCACAGATAGCTGTACATCATGGCACATGCCTGAAATACTAGCGGCTCCAGAGGCTGAGGTAGGAGGATTGCAAATTTGAGGCTAGCCTCAGCAATTTAGCATGACCCTAAGCAATCTACTGAGAATCTGTCTCAAAAAGTAAAAAAATAGTCTAGGGATATAATTCAGTGGTTAAGCACCTCTGGATTCAATTTCCAGTACAAAAAAAATTTTTTTAAATAGCAGATAATTCATTGAAATTACCTTTTGTTCATTCAGACCAAAATAATGCATGGACTGTCTTTACTAGATGATGATTAGCTCCCATTTGCTTTTGATTTTTATTTGTAAGAATCCTGATACTTCCTTCAGTTTATTTCCTGAATCTTACTCCATGACCTGCTAGAACAGGAAGAAATGTTAATCACTTCTCCCTGCAACCCCAAAACAGAACATCTAACCTACAGAAACTGATCTTTATCCCTAAACAACAAATTAATTCTCTCAGATCTTTTCTCCCAAGACACAAACCTTAACATTGCACCGGGTTGAACTCTGCGGTTTTAACGGAATATTATTGAACTCACAGACCAAATGGAACCACAGGAGTAAGGAAGTAACTAGTTACTTTTGTTCTAAATGAACTCATCCTTGATCTGCTTCTGCGTTTATGTTCTGATGTATACACTTCCTTTTCTTTAATGATGAAAACAGCAGAAAAATTGCTCTTTCCCATTGCCCCTCTTAAGTGAGTTTATTTTACATATGTTAAAGTATCTTGCACAGAGAGTGTGCTCCTTAGCAAAGTTTACCTTGAAGGTCACTCAGAAACCAACCCCTGCTCAGGTGAAGTGAGAACCTGCAGCCAATGCTCTTTGAAGGAGTGTCTCAACACGCACCATCAACACTTACAGCAAAACTCCTGTCAGAAAGGCACACTTTTCCCCTCAGTATAGAGAAGAATAAAAAAGATCAGGAACTAGAGGATGGGTAGGGCACATGCTGCCTGGGTTTAAATGTTGGTTCCCTCATCTTCAAGCTGCAGATCAAAGGTGGGCAAATAAACTGTTTTTAGCAAACGAGGACACTACTTCTTAGGCTTATGGGTATTAAATGAGGTAATACATGCAACATTTTTGGAAGAATTCCTGATACTTTATGACTGTTGTCATTCAAGATTGTTATTTTGTCCGTTGGCATTTAATTCCCACATGTAAAGATTTATGAAGTCTGTTTATTGTTGGACCTAATCTCCCACTAATTTCTTATGTTGGAATCCTATCCTCCTCCGTGCTTCAGAATATAACCATATTTGGAGAAAGATTTTTAAAGAGATAACCAAGGTTAACTGAGGTCACAGTTGGACCTGATTTCATTATGATTGTGTCCTTTAATGAGGGGAAGGAATACTAGGGCTGCACCTGTACGGAGGAAAGGACATATGAGGACACAGCAAGAAGTATGCTGTCCATGAACCAAGAAGAGAGGCCTCAGGAGAAACCATCATTTCTCCTATGCTTACACCTTCAAGATGTATCCTAAACCTTGACTGTGTCTTCAGTTGTAATGAGCTGTTCACCATTCCAAAATTATCTTAGTATAACACACATCTATTCTATTCATCTCTGGGAATTTCCTATTTTCTTTACTATCTTTTCTTTTTCTCCCCTTAACAACATGTTTGATTAATATTGATAAAGAGAAGTACCTAAAGTTTTAGTTCTCTACTGTTTATCATCAGTAACCCTTCTACCCAGAACAGTGTTTCTCTAATTCGGTAGGTCTGACTCAGTGGGTCCAGGTTACCTACCAGAGATAGAAGCTTCCACGTGATGAGTTGTACATAATCAATAAGGACACAGATAAGAGATCCTGAATTCTGAGTCATAAAAACTGGCTTTCCTTACAGTGTATCAACTGAGGCCCTGGATTTCCCTGGAATATCTGGATTGCCTCTTCTTGTCTCTAAATGCCACAGAAGCTTACTGTCTCATACACCAGTCTAAATAACAGCAGGGACTCACAAAGAAATAGGCTTCATTAAAACCATGAATTGTCAGTGGGAGTGCCAGGATTTCTACAGTGAAGGGATTTAAGTGTGCTTCTGATGAGAAGGCAAATCCCTGGAGAAAAGTGCTTCCATGGGCTTCTGTATTAATAATGGGAAAGAGCTTCACCAATTTCCCATAACAAAGAATAAGAAAGGATTTTTTCAGGATCAGGAAAGCTCTCATATTGCCCCAAGACTGAATGTAATACCAACACTGTGAATATATGAAATTAACTGTAAGAATATATTCCCAGATAGTCTGTAAGCTAGCAAGATTATTTTTATTTGTAAGGTACTACATCAAGAAAAAGCCATTTAATCCAATGTGTGTGCATGCTCACATGCAGGAAATAGTTAATTTCAGAGAAAAAAAAATGTATAAAACAAAATATATAACAGGGTATACAATGTAACTCCTCTGTAAGATTTCTATAGTTATAAGGTGTCAAACACTAAATATTGATTTAGTCAAAAATGACAATATATTTGGTTTTGTAGAAAACAAAAAAGGGAAGTGTATAAGTGTGCATAGGTGCAGTAAAATCTTGATGTTGGTCTGGAGTGGTGGCTCATGGTTACAGTGCTTGGTCAGCATACCCAAGTATGTGAGTTCAAACCCCAGTACCCAGGTACCCAACAAAGTCTCATAGCAATGAAAGTCACATGAAAGATTAAATAAAAATTTCTTCTGTCTCTCTCTTTAAAAAAAATTCTTGTTGCAATGTACAGTAGAAAATAAAAAAATGGTTAAAATGAAAATCAAGAAATAGCAATATTACAGGTATTTAATAATACGGGGATTAACAATGGTAAATCAAAAGTTGAAAGTAGCTTTCCTTAAAAATGGTATTATTTTGATAATTTTATTATAGGCATAGTAGAATTACTTGACTTTTTAAAACACATGTATATATTATTAACAAAATGAAATTTTCATTTACACATAGTAAATACAATTGATTCTAGAGCTTTTTTCATGTTTGAAACGATGAGGTCTATGTATAAATCTTTGTTCACCTGACTTTTCTTTCCAAGTTGTTTTTGCAGCAATTTTTTTGATACTTTCCTCTTTATTCTCAGAGAATCATAGATTTCAAACATTTAAATTCATTATTATTATTATCTTAATTTAAAAAAGTAGGAAGTGTTGGGGCTGGAGTAGTGGCTCAGCAGTTAAGGCGCATGCCTGGCATGCATGAGGACATGGGTTCGAACCACAGCACCACATACACAATGTGTCGGAGCAGTGAAAGCCAAATGAAAAACTAAATAAAATTGATTTTCTCTCTCTCTATCTCACTATCCTTCTCTCTTTAAAAAAATAGGAAGTGTTATGATTCTTTACTACTCTCTTAGTTTGATTAAAACGATCAGTAGAATAGGAGGACCTGGTTTACAGGAAGGGAAAGGGAAAGATTATTTTTATGTTCATGGATAGATGAATAATATACCATTTATAGACATAGAGATGCGTAAATTGTGTCTTAGTCCATTTCATGCACTACAACATAACAGCATAGACTGGATAACTTATAAGGAATGGAGATGTATCTCTTACAGTTCTAGAAACATGGAAGTGAGGATGGAGAAACTGATGTCTGGTGAGGACCTTGGTGCTGTATCTTCCCATAGTGAAGGAAGAAAGGCAAAATAGGTGTGTGTGTGTGTGTGTGTGTGTGTGTGTGTGTGTGTGATGAAGAAAGAGAAAGGGAGAGGGAAGGGGAGGGATGTGATAGCACAAGAAGGGGCTGGTTTAAATAACAAACTCACTCTTACAATAACAAACGCATGACATTAAACCACTCCTGAGGGAGCTCTCATGACCTAATCATATCTTATCCAATTTTGTGGAACACGTTCAAACCATAGTGAATAGGTAGATAGGTAAATAGGCAGATAGATACATTTTATTTTATATTTTTACTTTACAACATCTTAGGGTATTTCCGTGTCTAAATCTTGCCTAAGGTTGCTAACTGGAAATTAAGGGACCTGAAAATAAAATTAAAATCTTCCTCCAAAGTCTACATTTTCTGCAGTTTGCCAAGAACCTACATAGGGCAATTAGAAATTCATCTCCTGTCTGGAATTCAGCATTTGGTGCTGGCTTCTATGGTTGCTAAATACAGCAGGGATCTTCTTGGATTTGTTATTCTTAAGACTAGACCCCAACATTTATTTTACCTATATAATACCTGACATTTATCTATGAATATTTAAGGTACTTAAGGGTAGAAATGTAAGTACTTTTTTGATTCCTCCCTAAGCATCTCTGTTTCATTATCTTTATCATGGGATTAGCTCACAACTCTCTTCTAAAACATGGCATAATTGAAGCTGTATGGTAAAGGAAACTTCAAAATGATCAGGGTGGGAGGAGGCACAGAAGGGGTGAACAATTTCTGGGAACATCATAAGGACTCTTTGAAAATCCTTGGCTATTAACTAAAGAATAAGATTAGACTCATGTCAAACTTCAAAGCTCCTTCCTAACCACCTATTTTAAAAGGCTTTTCTACAGAAATAAAATAGTTTCCCTTTTCTTTACAACACAGTGAGAAATATTCTGTTCATTTTTACTTTTTTTTCTTTAGGCTAAAATCCTTTGAGTTTATACAAGAGGATTAATGCTTGTCCTGCCCTTTCTTATCAATGATTTTTCAAGGTAATAAACCCAAATACAGGTAAACATTTTTTTCCAATTTGTGATGAGCAGTCAATAAACAGAAAATGCTAATCATACTAATTTCTTCTCACTGACAAAGTGATGCATAAATAATCTATTAACATGCAAGGGCCAAGAGGGTTAAGCTGTTCAAACATTGTCATTGATTTCTTCCTCGTCCCCCATGCTCACTCCTTCTTATTCCACTGGTACTATATAACCCCTTTTCCCCCATTGTATTGTAGAATTTTTCTCCCTTGAGTATCTCTGTGAAGCTCTGCTCTTAAAACATTAATTAAAGGGAGGTGAAGTGTTTGACTAATCAGCAGAGGAGTCTGTAGGGCTCCAATGCTGAATGACAAATGTCAATATGTGCTTAAGGTTTGTTGGATCAACCAGCCAATGTGAAGAAACTGATCCATCATCTTGTCACCAATTCCCACTGCATCCCAGAAGCCTGCCAATTAAAAAAAAGTTGTAATCACAATATATCACTCAACTGTTATCACAAGAACATGATAAATAGGGACCTTTTTCTCCCTCTCCATTGAGTATTTGATGTCTCTTTTGAAAATTTATTCCATTTTTTTTAGGTTGCTGCAAAACTCAGATCCAAAATGAAAAAGCACCTTAAGATATATATTCCACTGTTCTTTTTCCTGAAGCATAAATTAACATTTAGTTGAATAGGCGTAAATTATTGTAGACATATGAAAAGTGACAGAAATGGTTAAGATAGTAACATATTACTGAGATCTGGTCTATTTAATAGCTTTTTCTCTACAAAGTTTGGAATTGTCTAGTGATTATTTGTGAAAAAAATGGAAGATAATGCAACATGAGAATTCCTTAATATCCCTCATTTCTTAACAGGACCAAGGTGTGCTTCATAATTCTTCCAGCCACACTTCCTGACTCACTCCTCCCCACAGCCTTCTCTGCAGCTGTTCTAACCTCTCTCAGGTCTCTCCTAGGGCATGCTTTTCCTTTTATCTGCAAGGCTGCCCTGACCCTTGGAGCATTCACCTAACTCCTACTTGTTCTTCCAGACTTAGTTTAAATATTAGGTATACACACCCTTCATACCCACTCAAAGTCTGAGTTCCTTTACTGAGCATCTTCTTAGATTTTCTTTAAAATTTGTTTAATGCCTCTACTCAAACCCAAACATATTCATCCTTTTATTGCAGTTAGGAAATTTTTATTGTTTCCCTTTCAAGGTGGTGAGCCCCTTGAAAGGCAGGAATCATCTCACATTCACTTTGTACCCCAAGCACTAGCAGAATGACTGACACCCAGTAAATGCTCAGATCTGATAATGCATCCAACTAGTCTTAAAACTTACATGTTTAAATCTTCTAGCAGTTACCCATTATCTTAGAATCAAGCCCAGCTCTTTACATGGTCTATAGAGGCTTGGACAAACTGGTCATGGCCCACATATCTAGCTTCCTCCCCCTCCCTCATTGTGACCTTCTTTTCATGGCCTCCTATGTGACACGTTCCTCCTTATCTGTAGGCTATGTGCATGGTATTCTGTACTCTTTCTGTTTTTCATAAGAGAGAGGGAGAGAAAGAATCAATTTTATTTAGTTTTTCATCTGGCCTTTGTTTCTTTGACATTTAGTTGGGTATGTGGTGCAGGGGTTTAAATCCGGGTCCCTGTAGAAGCCACGGACATGCTCTAGAACCACTGTTCCTGCCAGTATTGTTCATTCTTGAAATACACTTTTATCACACTTCATGTGGCTAATTTAATCCCTTAATCTTCATTGTAAAGCCACCTCTTTAGAGAACATGTCTCCAACTCCCTCCCCACCAAAACTAAATTCTGCCTCCAATTCCTCAACCAGTAACAATCCCATGGTTCCCATCATAAATGCATCTTTGGTGTGTAGATTCAATCCTCTCTAGACTATAAGCTCCATGAGAGAAATAGTCATTTTTAATTCATCATTGTATCTGTCAAATCTGAAGCAGTAAATATTTGTCAGCTATTTGAATAAATGAATCTTGAATATATAAGCAAAATTTTGAGAGCACAAACTAGAGTAAAGGCTATAACCATGTCATAGCACCATTTTTTTGTTTAATAAAGAGAGAGGGACAGTGAGAGAGAGAGAGAGAGAGAGAAAAAGATGGAATCGAATTTATTCAGTTTTTCATGTGGCCTTCAATGCTCACTTTGTTGTGCACACGGTGCTGGGGTTTGAACCCGCATGCCAGACAAGCGTTGTAAACACTGAGCCACTGCTCCAGCCCTCATAGTACCATTTTTGAAATTAAGCTTTTATAGTAAAAGGTAGGAAACATTCTAAGAAAACCATCCTCTTCTTTGCACTCCTGTGCCTAGAGTCAGGCAAGGAGATTACATCCAATTTCTTAACTCTTAAAGGTCTGGTGCCTCTGTGTTTACAACTCAAGAAACTGGCCTGAGGGGAGGCCAGAAACCAGAGGGTTTAGATGAGTTAGACTGGAAATACGCATAATGATTTCTCCTTAATGCCTTCAAATCTAGTAATTGGACACAGCTGTAATTTCCCTGATAGGTGTTAGTGCCACACTCTTTTCCTCACCAACCAGATGAGGAATAAATGCTATCACTTCACAAATTCCTCCACAATTGGGAGGCAAATACTCTGGTATGTGTACACCAAAGGCCACAAAAATTTCCACATTTCAAGCTCTACATCTTATCCTAACATCAACTGTTTTGTCCCTTAAAGTAGAAAACAAAATAGGAGGAAGGAGCAAGAAGCCAGTTGTACTGGGTAAAATCTCAGAGAGGCCTGAGAGAGCAAACTGCCCTGTGATATCCTTGTCAGTAGTCCACTCTCCAGTATTTCTGTTTGCGTCCCATATAAATGCTCAGAGCCCTGATGTGGTAAACAGGTGGTGCTGGTCTTGGAAGAGGAATCACAGGGGCCAGAGTCTCTAATGCAATCATGTAAAACACTGATGCTATTTTGGCTTAAAAATAATGCACCCCAAAGACATAGCTTGCTGAAATCAGTGGAATTTATGAACTTATTTATTTATTTACCTTCTGTCTGAACAAGCATCTTACCATGGAATTAAAATTCAACAGACAGAAACCCAAGTCGAGAACTGCGCTCCAGGTATTGTTTTTAATCTTTTGTCTGATTCACACTGATGAACAAGGCAGCATTAAACTCCTCTAGTCATTTCCTCAAACATTGCAAAGCAATAACAAAGGCCAGGATTACTTTTAAAGAGATCACTCTTTAAAATATTCACAGACCAAACAAAGGAAAATAGGCAAACAGAAGGCCAGGAAAATTAAAAGTATTCATACTCAGCTACCAGAGTTGGTCAGTGAAGCATGATCCAGGAGGAGTAAATATTCAAAGGTCTGAATGCTCTTTTAAGAACTTCCTATAGCAAATCTAAAAGGAGATGATAAAATTCCTCATTATTATAATTTCATGAACTGTACCTGTAGGCTCAACGTAAGTATGAAATTCTGCCTGTTAACACATTTCACATAATGTTGTATAGAAGCCTTTACAGAAAGCTTGGAATATAACAAAGTTAGACTATTATTTTCTTTGAAAAAAGAAGACATATCACAGCGGTTTTAAGAGGAAATTAAGGACATTTTTTAAAATTAAGTGTATTTATGAATCTCCCTTTTCAATTTTCTCACTCAATCTTACTCAAGCCATTTTGATATATTCTCACCTTTATTTGATCCTTTCTCCACTACTGAGGGAAAGTTCATCTGTTCAGTTGAAGCCTTGAAAGGTTTTCTAGTTCATTCTTTTGACCTCTACAAAATTTACACCATTCATCTATGCCTCTAGCCATAAGCTATCAACATACCACTCAACCTGAAGTTAAATCATCAGTTATATCACTTGCTTAGTAGTGTGTGGGTCAAACACCCATTTCATCGAACTATTTACTTTTATTTTTTATGGGTTTATTTCATTATCTTCTTGATTATGCAGAATTAAGACAGTTCCTATTACATTTTTATTACTGTCTCCCCAGTTTAAAAAAAATTCCCATCTAATTAGAAGGGAAGAATCACTAATATCTAAAATGTTTTAACACTGTAGTATTTTGTTTTAAAATTGCCAAATACATTGAGGCAAAGAAAGAAATGGAGTTCAGATACAATGACTCATTTGAATTTTCCACTTTATGAAGTGACAGACATAGTCAAAGAAAACTATTGTTTACTTGTTCTGAGCTTTCTTTGGGGTTTGAGAATAGAGTCCACTCTGGTTAATTTTGCATAGGTAAGGGAGTAAATCTTAGCAGATTATTAAATGTCATGATTTTGCACTAAAGGGAAAAAATCAATAAATTTGTCTTTTGCCACTATAGGGTAGAATTAAATAGTAGCAGCAAATTCTGGGTGGTAATTTTTTCCTTACTTTTCTTCTGGTCTGAGTCTTCAGAAAGAAAGTGTATTATCCTTTCTAAATTTAGTAATAAAAAAACAATGAGTCTTATCATCCTGTAAATTAATCTATCTGAGAACACTGGATCACGCTATGCATTGCTTATA
Organism: Aplodontia rufa; assembly: GCA_004027875.1. Taxonomy (NCBI): domain Eukaryota; kingdom Metazoa; phylum Chordata; class Mammalia; order Rodentia; family Aplodontiidae; genus Aplodontia; species Aplodontia rufa. The sequence goes on along the minus strand of PVKS010029782.1, from coordinate 3,035 downwards.
GGACAAATCCCTGCAAAGTACATTCACCAGGATCAGGCAGTAGGCCACTTTATTATTATACTAAGTAGAGCTTTACTATAATGAGGTGGAAGAGCTAACCCAAATACTCTGAAGTAGTCTTGGAATTTATATCCTTGGAGGTTATGGCTCTTTTTTAATACATTTATTTTTATATATAGTGGCTATTGTGGACTATTCACTAATTCTTGCCAATTATTTCAGAGAACCCAAGCCAAGGTGAATAATTTTAGTAATGTTATAAATAAAATCAGTAATTTTGTTGAAGGAATGGCTAGAAATTAGTATCTAGTTCATTAGGATTTACTTTGCCTCCTCAAAGTTCTTCTACATTTTTCTAGTTTAACTAAAATGTGGCAATACCTTTGACAGAAACCGCATATTAAATTTAGATTCCTTTGAAATGAGTTCATTGTAATGTCTTTTACTTAAAAACAACCACACAAAGGTATTCCATTTTTCAGAAGCTAAGATAGAAAGCGCATGTGAATGAGGTGCCTATTGGCTGCTAGAACCTGCTCTGGGCACCTGCCATGCATTATCTCCCTTCATTCTTAAAGCAAAACTAAGAAGTTGGCATCACACTCCCCTTACATTACCCTATCTTAACAAGGTGAATTTAACACCTTACCAAAATCAAAGGAGTGATGCAAATAATAGCATAAATCAGTCTAAAGGATTAAATGTATTACCCAAATCATATTAAATTCTGTTCTTTGTTCCAGGAGCAGTGATCTGGTAAGCTACCTGGGAACCATTATATTTAAGGTCTTCTATGAGCCAAAGAAGATCTGTTGTTTTTTTCAAAGCACATTTGGTCTAACAATTTCTGTTGAGTTTCAGGATGGTGAGAATTAAAATGTCCTAGTTATAAACTGCTAGGAAAAAATTGGTTCAGTAATGGAAATGGAATTTCAGCTAAAAATATATATCGACCACACTGGGTCATGTCACTGGTGCAGAGACTGCTACTTACCTGGAACATTTTGAAGGTGTTCCAACTCTACTTTTCTGGCATATTTTCCTCCATTCATTTGATTAGTAAGGTAAGGCTGTATTTTGGAAACTCTGAAGATAGACACCAAGATTTATACAGACTTTCAAGCAATGTGTGGGATTTAATTAGGTAATATATTTCCCTTGTCTTCTGAAAGCCAGACAACATTACATTTCCCTGCATTAGCAACTACACTGAATGAGAATCACTTATATTTGACTTTTATGAGAAAGAGCAGCATTTTTAAATTGCACTGTTGTCTCCTATGTAGACACATGCTTGGTAGGCTATAAACTAATTAGCATGGACAGTAGAATCCACAGACTGACTTGTCACTGAAGCTGATAAGACACTACAGAGTGTTAGGAATAGCACCAAAGGATCACTATGTCCTCTGCTCAAAAATGATAATGCTAATAACACTTTATTAAAATTTGTAATCTAATATGCTTTACTAATTTCCTCTTGGGAACACTACTTATATTAAAAGAGTTAACTATTCTACATGTATTCAAAAACAGATTCAATGAATGAAAGCGAAGTTTTAGGATTTTTGGTCCTTGTCATTATTATCAGATGTGATTGGTTTTGAGGAGGAAATTTGAGCATGTAAAACTATCATATTCCTAACTTGATAGTTTTGAAGCCTTTAATTAAATCAAAATGATCTTTATAATGTTTTGAGCTCAAGTTACTGCAAAAATGGAACAAATACTTGTCAGCTGAGCAGGATTATGAATAGCTCCACCCATTAGAGATAAAAGTATTAGAGTTGTAAGGAAGATCATTTCTCTCTGCTAATTAAAAACAACAACAACATAAACCTATAGTTGCGTTTGTGGAGCAGGCAACAAATATGGAGAATCCACAGTGAGAATGACATAGAGGAAAGAGGAGTCCAGCCAAAAAAAAAAAAAAAAAAAGTAGGATTTGAGTCATGTCTTTGACACATACTGAATAACATTGGTCAAACAATTTCTAGAAGCAGCAATGTCTCCATTCTAAAATAAAGGTAATTAGACCTAACTCAGAACTTTTATGGGCTTATAGCTCATAAGGAATAATCAATATTAGTATTTTTTCTTCCTATTCAAGGCCCTAAAAATTTTCTCCAAGGGAGAAAACAAGTAAATTAAGAATCTAATTAAGAATCTAATAGCAATCTCAAGTTCACACATATTAAAAACTACCTGTTTTTTATTTATATTCTTGATATTTGAAATATAACAACTGGGTACAAAATCTTTGACTCACACTTTCCTTGATTTTCAAATAGTGTCCTGTGTTGTTTTACTCTGTACATTGGTGTTGAGAAATCCAGAGATGACCAGGTTTTCTTTACTCTGTAATGGATCTAGTCTGTTTGGCTAGGATTCTTAAACTCTTTTGATTAATTGTTAAAGCCTGATTGCTTCATTCCAATCTCAGGATTGTCAGCTCCATGTCAGTTGCCACTGTGTATGACAGCTTGTCAATTTTAATGTTAAGATTCCTACAGAAAACTTCCAGAAAGTTTCCTTGGATTTTGTTTTACATTCCTTCCATTTTCATTTTCTTACATTTCTACATGACTTGAATTTATACTTCTTGCTGTCTTCTTGTGCTGCCACGCCTTCACGATATGCCTCCTCCTTTCAGGTTGTTCTTTCGCAACACACAGGGAAGCATGTAGGCAAAGATGCCATTAAGGGTGTGATGCACTTAATGATCCAGCAAAAATAAAATTTGTGGGGCTGGAGCAGTGGCTCAGTGGTTACAGTGCTTCCCTGGCATGTTCAAGTACGAGTTCGAACCCCAGCACCATGTGCACAGAGAAGTTTATGAGGAATGAAGATCACATGTAAAACTACATAAAAATTGCTTCTCTCTTTCTCTCTCACTGTCCCCTCTTTCTTTAAAAAATAAATAAAATAAAATCTCTATGTGGACAGACACAATAAAACAAATGTGGCAAAACATTGACAATTGGAGAATATTTGTAAAGGTTATATGGATATTCATTGTGTTATTTGTGACCTTT
>PVKS010029781.1:0-25042 GCA_004027875.1 Aplodontia rufa | reverse complement strand
CACCTCCAAGTTACCTAGGGAGCTTTCGCCCCTGTTGCACTGAAAGTCATTCAATTTGAGGCTTTGTTAGGTCAGCCGTCTGTCCTACTGCTTCAACATAAATTCTAGTATCAACAGATGAGAGAAACCATTCGGCCCTTGAGTCTCTGAGCTTGGGAGACTTCACTAAGCATAATTCTGTCCATCTCCATCCATTTGAATTCGAAAGCTATAATATCGTCTTCTCTGATGGCCGAGTAGTATTCCATAGTATATATGAACCAAAGCTTTTGTATCCACTCGTCAAGTGAGGGGCATCTGGGTTGGTTCCATAATCTAGCTATAGTAAATTGAGCTGCTATAAACATTAATGAAGCCACATCACTATAATACGCTCATTCTAAATCTTTTGGGAAAATTCCCAGGAGTGGGATAGCTGGGTCTTAAGGTGGTTCCATCCTTAATTTTTTGAGGATTCTCCACACTGCTTTCCATAGTGGCTGAACCAGTTTGCAGTCCCACCAGCAGTGTAGTAGTGTTCCTCTTTTCCCACAGCCCCTCCAGCATCTGTCGTTGTTTGTATTTTTCATTTTTGCCACTCTAACAGGAGTGAGATGGTATCTCATTGAAGTTTTGATTTGCATTTCCCTTATAGGCAATGATGTAGAGCATTTTCTCATATATTTATGGGCTTTCTGAACCTCGACTGGAGAGAAGTTTCTTTTAAGTTCTTTAGCCCATTTATCGATTGGATTTTTTGAGAGTTTGGATTTTAATTTCTTTAGTTCCCTATATATTCTGGATATTAGCCCTCTGTCCGAGATGTAGCATGCAAAAATTTTCTCCCACTCTGTAGGTTCTCTGTTGATGCTCTCAACTAAATCTTTAGCTGTGCAGAAGCTTTTTAGTTTAATTGCATCCCATTCGCTTAATTTTGATTTTACAGCATGCGCCATAGGAGTTCTATTAAGGAAGAAGTGGCCGACTCCTATAAGGTGTAGTGTTGACCCAACTTCTTTTTCTAATAAATTTAAAGTTGTAGGCTTAATATCCAGGTCTTTGATCCATTTTGATTTAATTTTTGTGCAGGGTGAAAGATAAGGATCCAGCTTCAGTTGTCTACAAATTATCCTGCCAATTTTAAACACTCTCAATAACTTTTGTGTTTTGCCACTAGTAGGCAGGGCTGAGCTCCCTCTGGGAGTTATAAGCGAGAATTCCTTTGCTTTTTCTCCCTTCCGGATGCTATCTGTCCACAGTCCTCAGTTCTTGATCCCACACAACAGGCCCTCTGCTTCCATCTTCTTATCCTTGACTCCAAGACTCCTGCCTCACTCCTGTTAAGACCTTGTAATTACATGGAATCTGTCATTCAAGGATGATCTTCCCATCTCAAAATCTGTAATTGCATCTAGGATTATATAACACAGGAATTAGGACCTGGAGATCTTTGGAGGGCCATAGTTCTGTCTGTCACATTGACTTTGTTAAAATATTTTATTTTATTTTTATTTATTTATTCATTTGTTTGTGTATACCAGGGCTTGAACCCAGGGGCACTTAACCACTGAGCCACATATCTAGCCCTTCTTATTTTTCATTTTGAGACAGGGCTGAGTGGTTTAGGTCTCACTAAGTTGTTGAGGCTGGCTTGCAATCCTTTCGCCTCAACCTTCCAAAATGCTGGAATTACAGGCATGCATCACCATACCTAGCGGTTAAAATATTTTATTAGCTAGGCACAGTCGCTCACATCTCTAGTCCCAGCTACTCAGGAGGCTGAGGCAGGAGGATCGAAAGCTTGAAATCAACCTCAACAATTTAGTGAGACCCTTTCTCAAAACAAAAAAATTAAAATAGCTGAGGATGTAGTTCAATTGACGCCTGGATTCAATCACCAGTATCAAAAAAATTAAAAATAAAAATTTAAAAACTTCTTTATTCTAAAGCTCTTTAGAGAATTGATATTCAGCCAGATTTGGGAACGACACTCTAAGACATTTCCCTGACTATAGCTATAATTTTCTCTGCTTCAGTAATTTTTCCTTTCAGAAATTGCCAGATGGCTGCAATCTTCCTAGTAAAGGCAAGCAGGAAGCTCTGCTGCCCTGCACCTTGGGAATGATGTCACATGGACATGGACATTGCCACTGCTTATTTCTGGACACTTGATGTCTTCCCTCCTCCGACGAGACTTTAATCAGCTTCCAGAGGTATCCATGTTGTGAAGACATCTCCCCAGAAAGTTTCCCCATGCTCCCTACGTCATCAGACTGGAATGTCACAGATGACCTCCAGGGTGCTGCATACTCAGACATAATGTTTCACAATAGATAGGAAAGTGTGCGATTTTAAAATTAACATCCAATGAGTGGCCGCTTACCCTCAATGCAGAGCTCTGGATTAAGTGATGGATCTTGGCTAATTCTGAGAAGTGCTTTGCTCCTTCCCCTGAAAGACGGAGGGCCGAATCTGAGAATTCAGCCTGAACAGATGGCAGAGATGAGCGGCAGAGACATGCCCATAACTGAGCCTGCCCACAAAGGAAAAGGGACCAGAGGGCAGTGGCTCTTCCTCCCTTCAGGCAGTGTCAATAAGGAGCAACGACCACAGGGTGTGTGGGCCTCCTCAACGGTGCTAACTGAGCTCTACATTTGGTACTGTGACATGTTGCTATGACCATCGGTGACAGGGTCCCTGTGATGCACATGTTCACAGCATCATGAGGCCACAGGTTGAGTATGCGTGTAGACATGAGAAGCTCCCATGAATGTATGCAGGCATTAGAAAATCATGCGTGCATATTGGGAATGGAGCCAGACTATCCATTTCACTGCTCTCCTGTCTATCTACCCCAATAAAAAATGAAAATTTTTCACCCTCATTGGAACACTACAACAGGATTGAAAATTAATCCCACATGGCCAGCTGTCATCCCTCCCTCGGGGATGCAACACTCGCTCAGACATCCGTTCTCTACTCCTTGGTATCCAACAGTGGCCCAGCTAACGCCTGCGCCTCTCACCTGCCTTGGCAACCAGGCATGGCCCTGTGACCAACATGTGAATGACCTGGAAAATGCAAACACATCCTGCGTGTTCTAGTCACTCCTTACCCTTAAAGTCTGGGTATCTGCTCCTCTAGCTCTGGTCCCTCTTCCCACTCTCTGGGTGATGGGAGTCTTAGGGCAATCACTTTGGACCCAAAGATAGAAGCCACATGTTGAGGATGGTGAAGGCTCCTTACCAGGCGTGGAGTGCCTACCTCTAAAAAACTGTATCTTATTTCAACTGCTGTATTTTTAGGTTCCTTTGTCACTATACTTAAGTGTTTTAAATAGCACTAAAGTAAAGGATTCCAATGAACCAGATTGGTTGTAGGAAGATTAATTAGAGAGGGGAGGATGAAATGGGTGATATTTGGAAAGAGAGAACAAAGTGATCAGTCCTTCAGCAAGGGAAGACCTGGAATGAAAACCTGGAACCAGAAATGACCCTGGGTTGCTGGCAGAACATGAAACCCGTAACTTGTCTTCCAAAAAAAAAAAGGGGGGTTTCATTTAGATTTTCAACAAGGGACATCTAAATCTAGAAAGAAATGCTTAGCTATTTTTAGATTTCCCCCAATGACATTATTAATCTTTTTCTAGATTTCAGTGCTTTAGGAAACCATGCAATCTGGAAATGTCCTCCAGTTTTTCTCTTTTTGACTATGACATCTCTGGGCACTATGCTCAGAGATTTATGGGTATAATCTCCTGAGCCCCCATAACTCCATACAGCACTATCATTGTTTTTTGCCGGTTCAGTTCAGCTGAGTACACTGAGACTTGAAGAACGGAGGGGTAAACAGCCTCCTTCCCCCACAGCCTCACTCACCCTAACAATCAGAAAGCTGCTTTTTCTCAGAAATGGGCAGCAGTGCACACCCAGGTTCAAGGGCATAAATACTGCACATTCCATTATCACGAAAATCTCGGTCAGGTGGCACTGGGGGACACAATACCTCAGACAAGTGAGTCCATGCATGAGATTGGAGGCAGAAAGCCCAGATTTGAATGCTGCTCTTCCTGCTTGCCAGCACCATGATTGTGGACAGATTGCTTTAACTCTGCGCCTCAGTTTCCACATCTATAAATAAAAGTGATAAAGATAGTATTCACCTCAAAAGATAGCTGGGAAGATTGAACATTACATAAAGTGCTTAGAAAAGCCTAGAATATATGGTGAGGACTTAATAAATGGTGGTAATTATGATTATTTGGCAGGTATTTTAAAAATCATTTACCAAATTCCTATTTGAGAATAATTGTGCTAAACAATTCTGAATAATGCCAGTTTCTGATTCCTGACCATCACAATTTTTCATCCTAATTGGGGATGTCAGGATACACCTGTCAGAACATTACAGATGGATAATTTTTTTATATATAAACATGACACATCATTTAACACTAACATTTATTCTTAGAGGAAGAAACTACCTGGGTGCCATGGTGCAAGCCTATAATCCCGGTGACCCAGGAGGCTGAGGCAGGAGAATCACAAGTTCAATGCCAGGTTCGGCAACTTAATGTTACCCAGCCCCAAAATAAAAAATATAAAGGACCAGGAATGCAGCTCAGTGGTAGAGTGCTTGCCTAGCATGCATGAGGCATGGGGTTCAATACCCAGTATTGCAAAAATATAAAAATGAAAAAGATAAAAGAAACTATCCTTCTTCATATCCTTAATGTCAATGATGACTTTCTAAAGGAGTCATCAGACTTGAAAGTGAGAAGTCTTAAGCCACTGCATGTCCAAAGGCAGAACATCAGCATGAGCAAGAAGAGTGAAATAGCTACTGAAGCCCTTGGTACAACATCAAGAATCACAGAGAGAATCCACAATCAAAGGCCCCATATCCAGAGGTAAACAATTTAGAAGCACAAAACTGCAATACAATATAAGATCATTTGGTTCAATTAGGCTCAGTTTGAATTTACTTAATCGCAAGTACTACATATCTCCAATGGACCAATGCCTTGTCTCATACCTTATGGAAGACTAAAACTCCTACAAAATTAAATGGAAAAAAAAATCCTCACAGTTCCTTAGAATCTTTGCTAGAGACTCATTCCGCCTAGAATGTTCTCTCTCTTCAATGTAAGCATGAATGGTTCTTTCTCATTATTCAGATGGTTGTTGAAATTCACCTCCTGAGATAGGCCTTCACTTACCTCACCCAGTGTAGAGGAACTGACAAGACACTAAAATTCCCTAACTTAGCAATCTTCATATTACTTATTACTTTCTGACGTTTTCCACTTTTCCAGACTTATGCATTTTTATTGTGTTTCATGTCCAATTATAATATAAATCTAAGGGAGCAAGGAGGGAGGTTGTATATTTGGTTCGCTACTCTATCAGCAGTGTCTGGGGAAAAGCTTGGCATATAGTGCAGACTCTGAAAATGTTTATCAGCTGAATGGAAAAGGCCAGAATATTAGCCTAAATATCTAAAGCAGCCAGTGATTGCTTCCACTTTCAACCTTAGAACACACCCTCTATGGGCATAGATTATCTGAAACCTTTAGGGTAGTCAGCTTTTTAGCTGCTATGACTAAAAGACCTGATAAGAACAATTTTAGGAGGAAAATTTATCTGGCGTCTCACAGTTTCAGAGGTCTAAGTTCACAGTCAGCTCCATTCCTCAGGGCTCGAGGTGAGACAGAGTGTGGCTAAGAAAGGCAGCTCAAGCCGTCACACCAGGAAGCAGAGAGAGACTCCACAGCAGAAGCAAAATGTATCCCCCAAAGGCACACCCCCATGACCCACCTCCTCCAGCCACTCCTACCAGCCTGCAGTTGCCAGTCAATCCCTATCAGGGAGTTAACTCACTGGTTGGGTTAAGGCTTTCAGAACCTAATCATTTCACCTCTGCTTTCTTGCATTGTGTCACATGACCATTTGGGGGGCCCCTCACATCCAAACTATAACAAGGGTTTGTTTCAATAAGTCATGGGAATCTGAGTTAGCAGGTGATATCTTTTCTCTTAATCACATGCTCACTCTGCAGCTGGTATTCTCAGCACTGCAAAATTCAGGTATCCTCGGGCATGTGGGTTTGAGTCACCCACCTCATCTTTGCCTGCTCAAGCATCTAACACTGAAAAGAAAATGCCTTCATTGGCTCCACCAAATCTGGAGCAGAATTCCCACACCAGGGTCAATGCTCCCGAGCCCAAGACTGTCAGGAACAAGCCCAGAGTTGCACAAGCTGGGTTCATTGCTCTTTGCAAGGGCAGAATGTACATCATGAGCAATCGCGGGGCATCTCATTGTCACAGTGTTATAACAGAAAGGGCTTTTGAAGGGTTTGAGCATGTGTTAGCGGATTTAGGAAGAGTTCAAGCAAGCAAGGCTTTGCTCTAGACTGTATGCTTTCAGAAAGCAGGGGGTTGATTTTGTGATTGGGCATCTTAAATCATATCTAGAATAAAAGGAGACTAGATTGAGGTCAACACTGCAGTGGTTAGGAAGCAGCTGTCACTCGTGTCAGCTGGGAGAGGAGAGAGTAGGCCCTTGTGGCTTACGGGGGTGACCTTGTTTCCATCTGTATTTATTTGGCATCACCTCCCCATGGTCAAAGCCCTATCTGATGTTAGAATTCTGGGAGGCCTGAGAACAACACAGCCCAGCTCTGAAAGTCAGGTCAGCAGCTGACCACATCGAGCCCTGGCTGCCACTGTGAGTCCAGTTCCCACAATAGGCTACTTGTCCTTTTTTTTTCCCAGCCACCTCAGAGGTGGTGACCCATCCCTCCACCCCATGTCCAGCGCTCTGGGGGTTCTGTTTAGCTTTTTTTTTTTTTAAGATATAAGCTTTATTTTTTCTTTTTTTAATTAAGAAAATGAGTTATTGTATAATCATAAATGCATATAAAGTAACAATATGATATGCATATATTCTTTTTTTAATTTTTATTCGATAAACACGGTCTTACAATTTGGAGGGGTTCATCGTCAAACAATCAAGAACAAAAGTGTAATGACAGAGCAAGCCAATATTGGAGCCAGACCATGGTTTCCTTCCTTTGGGTTCCCCTCTGTTTAGCTTTTATCTGCTCATGGGATCAAGCATGTAGCAAGGCAGCTCCCACGCCACAAATTCTGCCATTGTAACTTATCCTAGAGTGATCTAAACCTTTCCCCCAGTGGAGGTGGAGACGTGTCAGCCCAGAGGCAGGGTGATAAGGACAGTGTGTCTGTGGAGAAGCTCGAGCCAGGGCACAATGGGAGGCTGAATTTGTAAGATCACCTGGTAGAGAAACCAAGGACACCGGCTTCACCAGCTTAGTAATCCAGATGTTACTGGTGATATTAACCAAGATGAAGTTTTTGAGTCCACAGCAGGGTTGGGGAAGTAAGGATTTCTGTTTGGACATATTTCATCTAATGAGTTCCACATGGAGGTGACCTACAGGCAGTGGCATGAGGTGAGGACTGGGGACATGGACCCATCAGCGTGAAGGCCAGAGAACAGATTAAATACCAAGGGAGACACGGAGGAGAAAAGAAGAGGCTGGAGGGAAAGAAGAACAAAGCGTGGGGATTTCTCCAAGGTCAATGCATGCTTTGTGAAACGGGCATCAAAGACGCCAAAAGCAGGAAAGGCCAATAAATCGTGACCATTTTCATGCATTCATTTATTCAACAAATATGGTTTGAGGACCAACCATGTGCCAACCGCTACTCAGAAAATACGGTGGGGAGGAGGGAGAAAACAGACAAAACTCCTTGCCGTCAGAGGTCTCCCATTATAGCGGGGAAAACAGCAATAATAATAAGTAAATTAGGTAAGAGATGAGATGGTAATAAGCATTGTTAAGACAAATACGGCAGAAGGAGATGGTCAGAACCAGGTTGTAAGAAGGTTTTCAATTTCAGATAAGATGTCTCTCAACTATGAACTGGGCTTTTCAACAAATATTTGAACTAGGTGAGGGATGGATTGATGCAGTTACCTGGGGCAGATCATTCCAGATTGCAAGGAAGTTCTCATTGCTGGCAACAGGTAGAGACCAGCTAGAAAAGAACAGCTTTGCCTGGTGTCTTAAACAGAGTGGATGCACTCTCCCTCTCCCAGCCCTGAATTAATTAATGCAAGGAGTGTCCAAGGAAGCATGTGAATAATCAACTAGTTCCATAAGATGAATCGAAATCTGGACATGACAACAGATTGATTTGGAATTAAATAAAATGCACATTTAAAGGTTGTGACTTAACTTAAATGGTCTCCTTTTGTTTCTATCCAACAGAAAAATCATGTAATAAATATTTGAAAGCAAAGAGTTTGGAGGGGTTTGGGGGGTAAGGGTAGTATTTTGTCATTCTTTTGCATCTTTCAGTTGTTATATCAAAAAAAGAACTCCGTAGGCAAATATTACAGTCTTACTGGATTGACAAGCAGCAGTATGTAGCAGTTTCTTATGGCAGAGGGACCTAATACAAAACAGATCTGCGTGTACACGTACATGCATGATTTATAGCAAGGCTCCGATAAAAGTTAAATTGTGTCCTGATTTTTGAGAACTGAAATATCTGCTTTTCCGCCAGAGCCGGGGAGAGCTCATAAATGATGGAAGTGCTGTGGCTTTCAGAAAGATGCTATTTCTTTGCAATGTTACTTCTTTGGGGAACAAATATGAAAAATAAAATGTGTCATTTTACATGATACAGAGTCTTTTTATTGTCACCTTCCTGGCTTTAAAAGTGAATGGGACAAATCATAAAAAGACATATTGTAGGTGCAAGTTCCACCACAGATTTAGATATTCTAATGGAGTGTTCGATTCAGGGAGTCTCTCCCTTGTCTCTTATTTCTCCCATTCCTTATCTATGGGCAAAGTGACCTGGTAATAAAGTGCTGAACTGTGAATAGGATGATTTACTTCTAGCTGGCAGCCTCTCTCAGCTTACGGCTCCTGGAGATGATGATTTTCTTATCAACTCACTCCACAGGAGTGTTGTTAAAATCCATCAGATTGAGCCCTGGGGATTTAATGGAAGTGGATGTGTACACGTGGGGCTTTAAAGGTTGCTGGCCAGATCTTCAGGAATCCTAGTCATGAAGATCAATTATAAACATTTTGCAGACCTAGAAACTGACACTTGATTGATTAATGGAACCACAATGAGACTACTCCACACTCCCTAGGATGCCTATAGTAAAAATAAACAAACACTAACAAGTGCTGGTGAGGATATTGAGAAATTGAGACCTTCATACACTGCTGTTGAGACTGTAAAATGATGCAGTCACCGTAAGCCTGGCAGTTCCTCAAAAAGCCAACACAGAGTCATCACACGACCCAGCAACCCCACTTATATGTATATAAATCAAGAACATACATCCACACAAAACTTGTCTACAAATTTTCATAGCAGCATTATAGTGTCCATCAACTGATAAATGGATAAATAAAATGTGTATCTACACAACTTAATAATATTCAACCATGAAAATGGAGTATTTACACCTTGCGTAGCATAGAAGAAACTTGAAGACATGCTAAATGAAAACAGCCAAATACATGATTCCATTGATAGGAAACATCCAGAATAGATAAATCTCCAGAAACAAATAAAAGATACTCATGCTTGCCTAGGACCAGAAATTTCTTGGCCAATGGTGATGCAGGTGATGTGAATGTTGGGTTCGTGTCCTCTCAGAGTCGAAGAATGAAACCGAGGGACACTCGAGGCAAGCGTAGTAGACAGATTTTATTATAGAAAGTAAAGCACAGGGAAAAAAGCAGAGTGGGGGAAGGGGACAGAGGCGATGAGGCAGTGAGATTTGCCCTTTTTATATGACATCCTCTCCTGGATTGGTCACTGCTTCCCTGCCCCTGTACCTAGGACGCAGGTGCAGGGGAATACTGGTCCAGTCTTTGATCCATGCCTTAGGCTCTTTGATCCATGCCTTGGGAGCCAATAGAAAGAATGTGGGAGGCGCTAGAGCGGTGGCCCAGTGGTTTCAGCGCTTGCCTGACAAGCACGAGGACCCAGGTTCAAACCCCAACACCACGTACACAACTGAGTGTTGGAGCAACTAAGGCCATGTGAAAAACTAAATAAAGTTGTTTCTCTCTTTCTCTGTCTCACTTACTGTCCCTCTCTCTTTAAAAAAAAAAAAGAAAGAAAGAAAGAAAAAAAGAAAGAAAGAATGTGGGAGTGTCTGCATCTGGGCCTGTCTTGTCAGATCCTCATTAGCATTGGGGGATATCTTTGCCTTCTCAGGAAAGATGACCATCAGTTAATTTTCTCCTTATCAACCCACATTGCTCTGCCTATGCTGAACTGCCTAACTTTTCTGCCTCAATGAGAAAAAAAAAAAAACCTGCTCCTGGGTGTGGAATGTTCTTCTAGGGGTAATAAAAATGTTGTGGGGTTAAATGGCAAGTTCACACTGCTAAGTGTCTCCTATTGCTGAACTCCCATCACTAGGACATGGTGGTGGGTGTAGGCTCTAAATCCCACCTTAGTGCTGTGGAATCTTCAGAAAAATTTTTAGATGATGCAAATCTCCATTTCTCCTGTAAAGCAGAGTTTGTTTTAAGGACTACAAATTCCTAGGGCAGTTGTGAAAGCCAGGAGGCAACTGACAAATGACTGCTGTCCTTGGTGGAGGGATGCAGGTGGGGTTTAACTTTACTGCACTGATTCTAACAAACCCTTTGTTTTCCATTTTAGCAACTCTGAAATTAGGACACATCTACTACTGTTTAGTGGTATTTATGATGAGATTGGAATTATTTTTTTTAATTTTTTAATGGTGCAGAGGTAACGCAGTATCTCATATTCAATAGTGTCTTGGACAATTGGGATGCAGGTACTTTAACAATCCACCTCTTCTACCATTTGCTCCTCCTGACACAATTGGTGCTCAAAACCATCAACGCATTTCTTGTCTCCTCTGTTTCCATATTTCTTGTCTCTTCTTCTCTCCAACTATCATGCTTTCATTTAACAATTACAATCAGTGTGAAAATAAACCACATAACCTTCTTCTACCTTGGTTTGCTTATTCTCTATAAAGTGAGGATAAGAACAGCTCTCCTGGTCTTTTGTTCCAGGTGTTGGTCTAGGCACTGAGAATATATCCGTGAACTACACGGTTAAGTATTTACCCCCAGGAAGATAAGATTTTAATGAACTGGGAAGAGAGAGGACATAAAATAACAAATATTTGTGCTATAAAAATAATAAAGGAGAATATCCACATCAAAAGAATGAAATTGGACGCTTATTTGCATGCTACACTGTAATCAACTCAAACCACATATCTAAGCATAAATCCTGAAACCATAAAACTTCTAGAAGAGAATGGATAGGAAAAGCTCCTGAACTCTGGCCTTGGCAATGATATTTAAAAGCTTAGGCAACAAAAGCAGAGATGAATAAATGGGACAATATCAAACTAAATACCTCTGCACAGAAAAGGAGAAAAAAACCCCAACAAAATGAAACAGCAATGAAAACCATATATCTAATAAGGGGTTAATATCCAAAAGTCATAAAGAAGTCACCCAGTGCAATAAAAGAGTAACCTGATTAAAAAATGGGCGAAGGACCTGAATAGACGTTTCTCCACAGAAAACATAAAAATGGCTAAGAAGTATTCAAAGGTGCTCAACACTGATCATCAGAGAAACATAAATCAAAACCACTATGAGTTGTCACCTCCCATTCCTTAGGACAGCTATTATCAAAAAGTCAAGAGATGAAATTGGTGAGAAAAGAACCCCTGCACCAGTGTAGGCTTGTACACTGCTGGTGGGAATGTAGATTGGTGCAGCGCTTATGGAAAATGGTATGGAGGATGCTAAAGAAAACTAAACATGGGGCTACCGCATGACCCAGCAATCCCAGCTTGTAGATATCTGCACTCCCACGTTCATGGTAGCGCTATTCACAATAGCCAAGATGTGGAAGCAATCCAAGTGTCTGTCCATCAATGGATGAATGGATAAAGAAGCTGAGTACATTTACACACACACACACACACACACACACACACACACACAGAGAAATATTATTCAGCCTTATAAAACAGGAGCTCCCCCTTCCTCTCCATAATCTCTCCCCTTCCTTAATCTTGGGGTAAACAGACTGCTTTTATTGGAGGGGGGCAGTACTGGGGATTGAATCCAGAGGTACTTTACCACTGAGCCACATCCCCAGCCCTTTTTATTTTTTAATTTTGAGACCGGGTCTCTTTAAATTGCTGAGGCCATCACTAGTTTGCTAAAGCTGGCTTTGAACCTGTGATGCTCCTGCCTCAGCCTCCAGATCCTCTGGGATTACAATACAGGCACGTGCCATTACACCCAGTCAGGATTACCTTTCTTCCTCAACCCAGGCAGAGTTATTTGTCCTTAAGCACACACTGACCACAGGACCAAAGTAATTCAGACCTGGGGATGGATGGCACCAGAAGATCTCAGAAATGAAGATCTCCCAAACTAACAAGGAATTACAACTCCCTATGGAGAACATGTGGAATGCAGCCTTTGAATCACCTGTGTCCCCTGTTTCTCCTTTGCTAGCACAGCAATAAAACTTCTTTCCCTTTTTCTTTTCTTTTTTTTTAAGAGAGAAGGACGGTGAGAGAGAGAGAGAGAGAGAGAGAGAGAATCAATTTTATGTAGTTTTTCATGTGCCTTTCATTGCTTCAAGACTGTTTTGGGGCGGTGCTAGAATTCCAACCCATGTCCTTGTGCATGCCAGGCAGGTGCTGTAACTGCTGAGCCACCACTCCAGCCCCTTCTTTTCCTCTTTCTAAAACAAACAAATAAACAAACTCTTGGGCTGGAACAAAGGCTCAGAGGTATCCAGCTTGTCTGGCATGTGCAAGGACCCAGGTTCAAAGCCCAGCATCACATACACAACTAAGTGTAGCATCAACAAAAACAGGATGAAAAACTAAATAGACTCTCTCCCTCTCTTTCACTCTCTCACTCTCCCTCTCTCTCTGAAAAAAAAAAAGCCCACAGAATAGAAGAGCCTGTTATTTATATAGAAGATATAAGAGAATAATAGAAGAGTCAACCAAGAGGACATTATGCTGAGTGAAAAAAGTCAGATGCAGATAGGAAATATTGCATAATCTCATTTATATGGGGAAACCAGAATTAAGTAAATAAATTCAAATTTTTTGTTTTGTTTTCTTCTTTAACAAATAAAAATGAGAAATGAAAAGTCTCTCCTCCTTTACCATCAGGGTTGGCAAACTTTTTCTGCCCAGGGTGAAATTCAAATATATAGAGCTGGAGAATGAAATAGCGGTTGCTGAACAAGTAGATTTTCACTCCTCTTGCCACACACACACACACACACACACACACACACAAATTGGGTAACTGTGAAATGAAAGATATGCTAATTTGCTTCACTATAGTAATCATTTTACTATCCATATGTATCCACAAAACTCATGCTATATGCTTAAAATATAAAAAATAAAATTTGTTTAAAAAATAAAGTGGAACAAAAGAGTTAGGGTATGGTAAGTTGCTCTTTCATAAATGGGGTTCAGAGCAGAGTCCTCTAATTAGGTGATGGTTGAGCAAAAACTAGATGATAATTAAATAATCATGGAAATACTTTATAAACTATAAAGGTAAGGAAGCATTTGAACTCATTATGCTATAAAATCATCAAAGCCCCTGGATTAACTTGGTTTGCCACTAAAAAGAGACCGAGCCCAGGCTCTTTCATTATGTGGTTCATGAACTTGTCTGAGAGGCAGACGAGGAAATATATCACTGCCATGCAGTAGGCTAACTACCAATATAGAAATTCTAACACTTCCATAGAAGTATATAGAATGCCAACCATAACAGAAAGTTTCATGGATGAAATAGCATTTAAACTGCATGCTGAAGAGAAAATTCATAACAGAAAAGCATATTTAAAAAAAGAAAATATCACCCCTACTGCTCATTTTTTCATTGTTTCCTTCTTTAACAAATAAAAATGAGAAGTGAAAGTCTCTCCCCCTTTACCACCAGGGTTGGCAAACTTTTTCTGTCGAGAGTGAAATGCAAATATTTGGGTCTTTGCCAACCAGACAGGCCCTGTCATAACAACTCAAATCCACCTACTAGCACACAAGTGGCCACAGACACAGCGTAAGTGAAAGAGCATAGGTGTGGTCCAGCAGGTTTTTATTTATAGAAGCAGGCAGCAGTTGTATTTGACAATAGTTTGTCAACCCCTACCATTCCCAGACCCCAGACATTTGCAATGAAGGGTTTAACGCATGTCCAGTTCTATTTTAGTGAGGATCTAAAGGATGAGATAGACAGAGTAGTGTGCCAAAGGAGAAACAGCTCAATAAGACAGATTGAAAGTCACATACAAAGTCGTAGTAATAAAAACTCACAGAATATTTGAATATTCTGCATAGTTAATGGTGAGATATGATGTTTTATAAGCTAAATCAAAGTGATCCTATACAATGATAAATTAATAGCAATCTTCTACTTTTCTGATGAGATGATGGGAAGAAATAGCTAGACATATTTTGATTTTAACTTTTTCCTACATCATGGTTTTTCCATCTATGTTACTGGGAGGAAGAAGTGTTAATAATTCCAGTTGGAGTCATTTGGTTTTCTGGTGTTTGGATAGGAATAGAATGAGCATTGTGCCTTTAACATCCTCACTTCACCCTTGGCAACAAGGATATTTCTAATAATCGCTGATCCTAACATAGGCTTTTTTTTTTTTTTAAGAGACAATGAGAGAGAGAGAAACAATTTTTATTGTTTAGTTTTTCATGTGGCTATCGTTGCTCTGAGACTTCATTGTGCACGTGGTGCTGGGGTTTGAACTCAGGTACTCACGCATGCCGGGCAAGTGCCCTAACTGCCAAGCCATTGCTCCAGCTCCCTAACAGGCTTTTAACACCAACGTGCTTACTCCTGAATCTTAACATCCATTAGCTCATCAGATACCTATTCTTTTCATTGCTGTTATTGTTGCTGTTTTGTACACATGAGCAAGATTCTAGAACCTTCTGTGTGACCCCCATGGTCCTGCTTTATCCACAATCTCTTCCCCTAAATGGAAAATCACATAAACAATAGTTGCTACTGATGTACATCATTTACCAAATCTCCCAACAGAAAGATGAAGTCAAGAATCTGAGCTTTTAAAGGACCTTTTGTGGTGCTGGAGAGGTGGCTCAGTGGTAGAGCATTTGCCTGGCATGCTGGAGGGCCCCGGTTCAAATCCCAGCACCGCATATACGACTAAGTGCAGGAAAAACAAAAACCAGATGAAAAAAATAAAATTAACTCTAAAATAAAATAAAGGACCCTTTGAAACTATTCTGATCCATTTGGGCAAATACATACATTCACTCTGGATTTGGATGACTGTCATGGATTTGAGTTCTAACTACTCATAACTATAGTACATTGACCTCCCTACACATCATCTTTGAAAAGGAAAATTAAATTACTTCATAAAACTGTCGTATTAAAACACAACTGAGGATATCAGTTTGGAGAGGTATCTAGCAGAGCAAAGATACTTAATAATACTAAGCTCTTCTATCCCTGTTCGTTAATGTGTCCATCTAGTCACAAGGCTTAAATATAGTGTCATGAACCAAAATATGGAAAATCAGTCTTCATCCATAGGTATAGAATTATTTAATGATGAAAGTAAAACTATGAATTTTGAAAATTAAAATGACACTTATGTCATATAAAGTAAGACAAAGAAAAGGAAATGAGGTGGAGAGAAAATTAAAATAACATTCCTATCCTAGCTTTTTTTATTTAGTATTTAATCTAAAACCTTAACATACTCATAATTTTTAGTAATCTATTATTTATTCCTAGCTCAACTTTGTCCTCACTCGTGTCTCGCTTTTCTCATTCCACCTTTAACTCATGTTACTTTGTTGTATTTTACGGTCATCTGTAAGCTTCCTGAAATCCTTTTTGGAGCACAGTGGGATATAAATAAAATAAAATACTGTGTTTTGGACAAGTCAACTTCAGAAAGAGAGCCCAAGGAAATCAATAATTCTTCACGGCATCTAAAACAGTACAGTTCCAGCCCATAATCCGTGACCGGTTGGGCAACAAAACTAACACTTTACATTTCCTTGAACCTGTTTTATTAATTAAAAAAAATTATAAAAGCTACCATCTCTTAAGTACTTACTGTGTTCTGGATATTTATTCTAAGGAACTTTTATCTGTGTTCATTCATTTAATTTTCCCAACAATTCTAAGAGGTAGGTACAAATTATTATCCCCAATGAACAATGGAGGAGATTGCATGATAAAGAAATATAGTGTGTTCTTATGTCACACACTTATTAAGTAGTGAGCAAGGGTCTCACTGGAAACAGTGTGACTCCAAACCTTGGCTTTAATCCATAAGGTAATATGACATATAGGGGAATTATAAAGTCCTCATAAAATACTTAGCTTTTTACAATTCCTTCCTTTGTTTTGTTTTTGGCTTGTAGATAATTTATGAATTGTATAAAAGACCATTCCCTTAATCCCTATTATATATCAATTCACTGCCCTTAAGTTTACTTCTTAATACTTTCATCCTTATATTTTTTAAAAACTTTAATAAAGATTTTTTTCATAGTTTAGAAAAAGAATGAGTAACGATAGCCTGTCCTTTCAAATAGTCAAGCTGATTCAATAAAATTTTCAGAGATATCACCAAATTAAGCATAGTGTCAGATCCTGAGGCCATGCAGAGCTGAGTTCATTAGCTTTATGGTGCCTACAAGCAGTGGGGGATCCAAGTATTAAACACGAAGTGATGTCTCAGTCCATTTGTGCTGCTACAACAAAAGACAACAAACTAGGAAATTTATAAAGACAAGGAATTTTATTTTATTACAACTCTGGAGACTGGGAACTCCAAGATCCAAGCAGGATGCTGATGGCCCAGTCTCCCTGCTTCCAAGATGGCATGGTATGACATGCCCTGGAGGGACGAGATGCTGTCTTCACATGGCAAAAGGAAGAAGGGTAAGCCAGCTGAACACTGCGTGAAGCTACAGTCCCATTTACAAGGGAGGAGCCCTCGTAGCCTAATCACTCAGAAAGGCTACACCTCTTAATCCTACCAAGTTTTCTGTTTTTTTCTTTTTTTATATTTTTAAGATAGAAGGACAGTGTGTGAGAGAGAGACAGAGATAAACAATTTTTATTGAGTTTTTTCACATGGTTTTTGTTGCTCTGACACTTAGTTGTTTACATGGTGCTGGGATTTGAACTGGTGTACTTGCGCATGCTCATGCTGGGCAAGCACCTTAACCACTGAGCCACTGCTCCAGCCTCTTCTGTTAAGTTCCAGTACCTGATTTTAGAGGGAACACAATCAAATCAAAGCAAGTGATAGTGTTACGATGAGGAATAGTATGGTAGTATTATGGGTGAGAGAACCATATTGAGATGAATACTTTTCAAATTGTACAATACCCACTGAAAAAGTTGGATTGGTTGAAGTCTTTTGATAAGATGAGAGAAATGGGGATATTCAAAGTGTGGCGGACTAGTCAGCTCAAGATACTATAACAGGGTGGATTAAACAACAGAAATTTATTTCCAACAGTTTGGGTGGTGAGAAAGCCAGGATCAAAGTGCCAGCAGTATTGGTTTCTGGTGAGGGCTCTTCCTGGATTGCAGATGCCAGAATCCTTACTATGGAGAGAGGGGTGCTCTTTTTATAAGGACACTAATGCTAGCAAATCAGGGGCCTACCCATTTATTGTTAATTAACTCCACAGAGACTCTGTCTCCAAATAGAGTCACATTTGGAGATTAATACTTTAGACATATAAATTTTAAAGGGACACAAACATTCAGCCCATGACACTTGGGTAAAGGGAGGAAGGGAAGACTGGGGTTTAACATGGACAGCCTTCAGGAAGGCAGTGTAGAACTGAGATTCTGTTGCTTTCAAGGATCTGGACATAATTCCATAATTAGGGTATTCAGATACTAGGGGGATTTCAAGAATAAGCAGGCTTCACAGTTTATCCAAAAAGCAACAGCAATGAGAAATCATTAAAAGGCTTTTACCACAGAAGGGACATGATGGGACATAATTCTTAAGAGACCCTGGTTATTGAAGGGAGGATAAATTGGAGAGGGGCAAGACAGAGACAGATGTTTAAGGAAATTGTAGGTTCCAGGTAGTGCCAGTGGGGGAACAGAAAGAAGTGGGAAGGTAAAAGATGTTTAAAGTGTCAAAAAAGCAGAATCTGGAGATAAGGTCAACTCTGTTGAAGAGCGGAGAGAGGACGTCCATGATGGTGCCAAATGGGCTGGAGCAGTGGCTCAGCAGTTACAGTGCTTTCCTGGCATGTGTGAGGACCCAGGTTCAAACCCCAGCACCACATACACAAAAAAGTGTCAGAGCAACAATAAGCAAATGAAAAACTAAATAAAATTGATTTTCTCTCTCTCTCTCTCTGTCCCCCTCTTTTTAAATAAATAAATAAAGATGATGCCAAAGTTGCTGGCTTGGACATGCCTAGATCCTGATGCTTGGAGGAGAGAGGAGACCGGAAATACATGCTGAAAACAGACAGAGAATGTGTCCCAGGCAGGGCAGGCAGAAATCTCTTCCCAGGTTGCTAACATCAACCTTAGCTGGAGTCGGAGAGCAGACCTTTCTGTTACTGACCCTGCCTGGTTTTTATAGCCACCTTTAAGCCTTAAAATTTTAAAGTCTAGAGACACTTCACTGACTTACTAGTTTTTCCCAATTTTCATTCAGAAATGTATTCTGTATATTCCTTTTTATCCTCTTGGGTATATTTTCTCACAGTATATGGAGATTCCAGAGATTTGAGAGACAGATGTCTGTGATCTTACCCACATACATTGATTGAGCAAATGTAAAACCTGAAAGTCTTAGATTTCTTTTCTGAAAGATGCCTATTAGACAAGAAGTAGTTAAATGTTGTAATAATAATAATAATTGATGTTTATTGAGTGTTAATAGATGCCAAGTACTGAGCTAAGACTTAAATCAAATTTAAGACTGACTACCTCCTTCTGAGTAGGTATTATCATCTCACCTTATAAACTAGCACACAAGATTTCAGATCTCACTGATTTGCTTGTAAACCACACATTTCAGAAATCAAACCAAGATTGACTCATGATGTGCCACATCTGATCTTTATGCCATTTTGTCTCTACAATTTTGTCTCTGAGACAGTTTAACAACTGAGATGTAATTTTAAACATTTTATTTGTCTATTAAATTACAAGCATATATACTATGCTTTAAAATATGTTTCTTATTATTATATTAACAGAAAGCTTATTTTGAGAAACTTCTAAAGTATATAGGAAATAAAAATCATCCATAATCCTACCACCTGGAGATAACTATTATTACAATTTTGATGTACTTTATGTCAATATTTTTCATTATATTTTTATAGTTGAAATCGGTGTTTACACATTTTAATCATGCTTTTTCATTTATATTATAAACATAATCCTTTCTCCATGCCATTAAATATGATTTACAAGTTTTCTTTTCAGTGATTACAAAACATTCATTACATAGATATATTATTATTGATGTAATCATGCAAGCATTTTTAAACATTCAGTCTTTTTCTCATATTTTTACTAATATAAATGATACATTTAGTTTTTCAAATTATTTCCTTTAAAAATATCCTCGGAAGTGTAATCATTACTTCAAAAAGGGTAGGTACATTTTGAAGGCCCTCTTACTTTCCCAAAATAACAAAACAATAGATAATCACTTCAGCAGGGAGTGAGGATCCCTGTCCATCATTACTTCTACAGCACTGTGACATTTGCATTTTAAATCTTTAGTAATAATTTCACTTTAATTTCTATTTCCTTGGTACAAAGAATATTTAACATTGTTATAAGTCTTTGGAATTTTTCCTTATTGGTCCAACATTGTCTTACATATTGAAGGGATTTGTTGCTTCACGTTTACACATGCGTACGTAATGACAGAGTAGCTTAAACATGATCCTTGTCCAGGATCTCTCCCCCTTCCCCACTCCCCAATCTCCTGTCTCCTCTGTAATCCCCCCATGTTACATATATAAATGACCATATACATGTATTTTAATTATTGAAATTGCTAGATTTATATGGATTCCCATGGGAGTCAAAATGTACCCTACAGTATTGATTACCCCCTTTTTCCCTCCCTTTTTCCCTCCCTTGGGATTTTTGTCTTCTCTTAATTTGTTTTGCTTTGTTTTTCCTGCCCTTATCCTTTCATTTGTGTGTTTATTTAACAAATATTTATTAAAATAACTATGCTGGCCCCTATTTGAAACTCTGAAAATATAGCAGTAAGTATAGGTAGGCAAGATCTCTGCCCTCATAGTGCTGCAGACTAGGAACAAAGCATTATAGACAATGGATTAAAAAATGAAGAAAAACATCTGATGGTGAAAGAGCTATGTAGGGGTACTTAATTAAAAGGGGTAATATGATGGATCAATAAAGGATTTGTTTTTTTATATTAGGAACCCTATACATTCTTAAAAATTATTGAGGACCCTGGTGATGAGAACTGAGAACTGTTTAAAATGCAAAAACACTAATGTGCATTCCATTAGCCATCAGAGAGAGGGGATCATTCATCAGGTAGCCTCTGGAAAACTCCACTGTACACTTAGAGGAGAATGAGAATGAAAAGGCAAAGGATGATTTAGTAGTAGTATGGAAACAGTTTGGCTCTGATTGAGCACCTATGAAAAATGTTGGAGAGCCCTGACATCACCAGGCCATACTTTTTTTGTTTTGGTTTGGTTTTGTTTTTTAATTAGTTCAGCACAGACTTACATATTGGAGGGAATTATCATTACATAATCATGCATACATGGATGTTGACATAGTGAGATAGTAAGTAGAGGTCGATCCTAGACCAGGATCTACCCGCCTTCATCCATTCCCCAAGCTCACGTCACCTCTATAATTTCATCTTCCTATAGTTTGAAATGAACATATATATGTATAATAATTGTTGACATTTCTGAGGAACTCTGCCTATCTCTATATAGCTAGGCTTCTAATGGGAGTTGAATATTCTCCTTGTATTGATAATCCCCCTTATCCCTCCCTCTCCTCTCTGCCTCTCTTCCTTCTTTCCCCCACCTTCCGAGGTATGGTTCACCCTGCTTTTGTGGAGTTTCAACTATGGTGAGTTTATTACTTAAACTCAGCTGTCTATCATCCTGTCATAGGTTTTATACTAGCTTCCACATTTGAGAGAAAACATCTGGATTTTAAGTCTCTGAGTTTGGGATATTTCATTCAGCATAATTTTTCCCATTTCCATCTATTTGACTGTGAATGCCATGATATTGTTCTAATAATGGAGTAGAACTCCATTGTGAATATATTGCACAATTTATGAATCCATTCATCCACTGAGGGTCATCTAGGTTGGTTCCATAGTTTAGCTATTATAAACTGAGCTGCTATAAACATTGCTGTAGCTGTGTCTCTGTAGTGTGCTAATTCTACCTCTTTTGGGAAAATAACCAGGAGTGGGATTAGCTGGGTTATAATGTAGTTCCAACCCTAGCTTTTTGAGGAGTCTCCACACTGCTTTCCAAAGTAGTTGTACCAGTTTGCAATCCCTCCAGCAGTGTGTTAGTGTTCCTTTCTACCCATAACCCTTGAAGGATCTGTTATTGTTTGTATTCTTCATTTTTGCCACTCTGACTGGAGTGAAGTGGAATCTCAGTGAAGTTTTGATTTGCATTTCTCTGATTGCTAGTGATTACATTTTCTCATATACTTATTGGCTTTCTGGACTTCCTCTGTTGAGAAGTTTCTGTTTAGTTCCCTAGCCCATTTATTGATCAGATTATTTGTGGTTTTGGTGTCCAGTTTTTTGAGTTCTTTGTATATTCTGGAAATTAATCCACTATCAGAGGCATAGAATGCAAAGATTTTCTCCCATTTTGTAGGTTCTCTCTTGATACTCTTGACTAAATCTTCAGCTGAGAAGAAGCTTTTCAGTTTAATGGCACCCCACTCATTGATTCTTGGCTTTAATTCTTTTTTTTTATTAGTTGAATATGGACTTACAATTGAGGGGGAATCATTATCAAACAATCAAGAACAAATGTATATTCACATAGTTAGCCAAGGCTGATGCCATTCCATGGTTTCCCCCCTTGGATTCCTCATGGTTCTATGTTTCCCCCAAATGAACCCCTGTGTTAAATGGACTCCTCATGGAGGTCAGAGATTTCCTTCTGAGTTGATTCCCTCATACTCCCTCCGTCCAGTCTCCTTGATATCTTTCCTAATCCTTTTCCCCCTTGCCCCCCTCCCTACGGTTGGCTTTAATTCTTGAGCTATGGGAGTCTTGTTGAGGAAAGAAGTGCCTACATTGATGTTATGGAGTGCTGATCCTATTTTTTCTTCCAGTAATTATATAGTTTCTGGTTTGATTCCTAATTCTTTGATCCATTTCGATTTGATTTTTGTGCAGAGTGAGAGATAGGGATCTAGTTTCGTTTGTCTGCATATAGCTGTTCAGTTCATCCAGCACCATTTGTTAACCAGGATGTCTTTCCTTCACATATTTTTTCCCCTTTGTCAAATATCAGATGGTTGAAGTCTTGTGGATTTGTCTCCATATCTTCTGTTCTGTACCATAGGTCTTCATATCTGTTTTGATACCAATACCATTCTGTTTTTGTTACGATAGCCCTATAATATAATTTCAGGCTAAGACCATACTTTTAAAACCACTGTGAAGGGAATGACTTCTCCTTTGGATTGGTTAGTTAGATGGGGTATCTCTGAGAATGTGAAAGTTATCCTAGGATCCAAGTGAGGAGGAAAGACAGTTGTGTGGATGGCAAAGGCAAAGAATAAGGAAGGCCCACAGTAGAGAATGGTCAGAGACTTTGGGAGGAAGAGAAATTAGACTAGGGTGTCAATCTCTTTTTTATGAAGCCTTCCTACAGGACTTTTAAGGAAATTTTGCTATACACAGTTTCAGACTTACAGATTGAAACTTGATTGCCATGCCTCTAGAATGACATGCCTTACCAGAGAAAGAAAAGCCATGGGATCACTTTTGTTCCAGTGAACAAAAGTGGATGGCACCCAGGGATGAACATAAAGTTGATGTGACTTAATTTGCTCATATTTAAGAACTCAGTGCCCAAAACTCAGAGGTACATAGCAATATTTTTCACTCACTTTACATAACTGTCTTTGTTAGCTGTCACAGTAAGGAAGAGTTGGCAGGAAAAGGCCCTCTCTTTTGTCTTAATCTTACTAGAGCTTCTCTCTCTCTCTCTCTCGGGGTTTTTTGTTTGTTTGTTTGGTTGGTTTTTTTTTTTTTTTTTTTTTTTTTTTTTTTTTTTTTTTTTTTTTTTGATATCAAGGATTGAACCTAGGGATGCTTAACTACTGAGCCACATTCCCAGTTCTTTTTATTTTTGTTTTGAGACAGAGTCTCGCTAAGTTGCTTAGAGCATCACTAAACTGCTGAGGCTGGCTTTGAACTTGTGATCCTCCTGCCTCAGCCTTTCAAGCTAATGGGGATTACAGTTTCTCTTTCTTAAGACAGAACAGAATTTGGGTAGAACCAGGCCACTGCTGAACCCTTCTATTCTTGAAATCAGACTTACCTTTGTTAGTCTCAATATTCACCTCAGAAATTAAAATAAACAGGATATTGTCACCCTGGTGTTCTGCCAGCATTTCAACCAAAGATCAAATGCAAGATTCTCACTCAAAAACTAAATGCCAGGTTGTAAATGAGGTCACCACAATTGCGTACCAGACTGCTCCTATGCTTGAGTTCTACTAAGCAGAAACGTTATAACCAAAAAGCACAGTTAACTAAAAGACCACTAGAGACAAGAAACGGTAAAAGCACCCAAAATTCCAACCAATGCTTTTGGGACCAAAGAAGCCAAGGTTCCAGAGTTTCAGCATAGGAGGGTTTTAACTAATTAGTGAAATGTTTCCCAAACCCAGGGCTCTTGATACATATAGATTCTTGGGACCAACATCAGTTCCATAGAGTTGAAAGAATCCCTGGGAATTCCTCTGTTTAATAACTGTCCTACTTGATTTTTATCAAACAAGACTGATTACACTGAGTTAGTACTGTTGGACCAAGAATCACTACCTGCTGCTTTAAAGCTACTTAGCCACCTGGAGGCCCGCTAGAGTGGGATTTCCAAGAATTTCACAAGAATTCCTAGAGTGCTTAATTAAATACAGATTCCCAGGCTAAATCCTACCAGCTGGATCTGGATTTTCAGGAAAGGAACCTGGGAATCTGCATTTTAATAATGCCTCTGTCCTTTAGCAAGGCAAGTGGTAGAGATTCTGGGACGAGTTATACTTCCATCAATAGTAAATGTCTTTGAAGCTGAATATGAGTCATTTTGTAATTTTGAACTTTCCAAGTATAGTTCTATTTAAATCACATCATCAAATGGAGACATTCTATACTTCAATTTATATAAGGCACAAAACAAGGAAAACTAACATGTGCTATTAAAAATAGAGGGAGTGGTTACCCTTGGCAGCCCAGTGATTGGAAGGGGCACAAGGGGGCTTCCTCGGGCACAGAATGTTCTGTTTCTTTATCTGGTGCTGGTGTCACAGATGTGTTCAGATTGCAAAAAATTCACCACATATATTACATACTATAAATACTATACACATATGCACCAATAAAATGTTTTTCAGAAAGATTTAAAGGTTGGAACATTATAAAGGTTAATTGAAAACTAAGTAAAAATATGTATGCCAAGAGTGTTTCTACTAAATCAGCATTTTATCAATATTAAAGATACACAACAACATTAAAGATTTCAGATGATGTGTCTCATCCCTGGAAAAATTAAAAATATCCTTGCTCTAAGCCTAAGAGTTCTTGTCTGTGGAGGATAAGGTCTTCCTGAAGCTCAAGTTCCACATCAACTTTTGCATTATTTTAAGTATTTTAAAAAATACATTCACAAATTTGAACCCA
>PVKS010029780.1:0-25017 GCA_004027875.1 Aplodontia rufa | reverse complement strand
GGGGGGGTGAGAGGGAGAGTGAGAGAGTGAATCAATTTTATTTAGTTTTTCACGTGGCTTTCATTGCTCTGACACTTTGTTGCATACATGGTGCTGGGGTTCGAACCCACGTCCTTGTGCGTGTGCATGCAGGGCAGTGCTGTATCCTCTGAGCCACCATCAGTCCCACACATGATCTTTTGTATGTTGATATTATATCTCGTGCCCTTGATTATTTAGTCCAATGTTTCCCAAATATATCTGACCAAAGGAGCCCTTCTTTCAAGTAACATTGATTAATATCCCTCGGATCTAATATTCCATAGGACACTGTTGGTGATGCTGATCCAGCCCTACACAATTCCTTATGCTTCCTCCAGTGATCCATGTGGTCAGTGCTTTCAGGCTTTGTTCCTGCTGCACCCTCCACAAGAAACTTTCTCCCCACCTGGCCTGCTTGGAGATTTTCGATGCCTACTTTTGGAGCCGACTCAAGTCTCTCTTGCTCTGTGCCTCTTTGCTTGATGCCCCCTCTCCTATCCACTTTTGGGCCTCCACTGCATATGCTGGTTTGTCCTGTCTGTTTACCTCTTAGGGCTGTGACTGCCTTAAGGGCCAGGCTCAGAGCAGGTGGCACTGATATTTGCGACATGAAGATATGACAAGAAAAGGAAGGCAGGTAAAAAGCTCCTGCCTCAGTGGGTATAGTGGTGCACACCTGTAATCTCAGCAGCTTGAGAGGCTGAGAAAGGAGGATCACAAGTTCAAAGCCAGCCTCAGCAACTTAGTGAGGCCTTAAGAAACTTAGTGAGATCCATCTCAAAATAAAAAATAAAAAAAGAGCTGGGGATGTGGCTCAGTGGTTAAGTGCCCCTGGGTTCAATCCCTGGTACCACCCCTCAAAAAAGGCGCTCCCATCTGCTCCCTCAACGTCCTGTCCCTTTGCCTCTCTCCTCCTGCCTCCCTTGCTTTCCTGGCTTGCTCTTGGGCCATAGACTCCATGCAGGGCCTAACACAATCCTGGATCTGGCTCTGCCCAGCTCAGCACTGTGTCCTCATCTGTATTCAGGGCCAAGCAACCAGTCAGTCCAAAGGCTGATAACTCCTGTCCTTCCAGTCACCCTTGGCTCTAGCCAGAAGGAACTTATTGAAAGGGTTCGAGGAGCTTGCTCTCCCATAGCTAGCAAAGTGGCAGACCTGGATTTGGTTCTATCCTCTTTTGTTTCTCTGAGCTTGCCTGTGCTCACTGTCTGCCTGTGTTAGGCCTGAGAGTCTGGAGGCCCTGACAAATTGCCCCTCGCATCCATCAGACACTCAGTGAGCACCAGAGATAAAAGCCCCAAGACACAGCAGGTGACATGCTAGTCATATGCATAGCATGCAACTCTCATGAGGTTTTGTACCTCCTGAGCTTGTTTGGGAAACAGCCTGGGGAGGTCATCAGGCCGTCCCGGCCTCAACCACCCCTCCTTTCCATCCAGGCCAGCCCCTCCCATTCCTTCCATATCCTCCCTCTCCATCAGGGGCTTCCCTGGAGCCCACCCCATGCACTACACCTGCTCCACACATAGTCCCTCTGTCCTGTCTTTCCATAAGTTTCCAGAAGACAGAGCTGGGTTTCTAGTAGCCTTGCCTGAATCCTGGCCTACTTGCTGGGCACACTGGAACATTTAGTTCCACTGGTGTATACAGCAAATGACAAGAGACATTTTTTAGCATAATGTTGTGCATCATATAGCAAAGTCTTTTTGCTCATTTTATCCCAAATGTATAAGGTTAGTACCATCATTATCCTCATTTTGCAGAAGGATAAATGGAAGCTCAGCCCTTGAGAGTGTCTTGTGAAGATCTCACGGGCATGATTTGCCTCTGCGTGCGCTGCCTTGGGACAGCCCATTTCAACCCCAGAAGGCAATGGAAGGATTGCTTGTGGGAAGCACTGGAGGAAACTGAAGAATGAGTTCGGTGAGATGATCTAAGTTCCCAGCCCTTAGGATCCCGACCCTCAGCAGATGCTCAATCAGTCCTGACCAGTGAATGACAGCATGAATGAAACCTGAGAATCCGAGGCTACTGTCACAAGCCCAGGTTAGGGACATGGTGGCAGCAGTGTGAAGATGGTGGAGCACTGGCCCAGGGCAGCCGTGTACTTGCTGCCTTAGAGGGCACCTGCGCTGTCTCCCCAGTCCTGCCCCATAGACCGGCCCCCAGCAGCCACGGACTTCTCCGGCCTGGAGCCAGGCTCCTC
This sequence comes from Aplodontia rufa, assembly GCA_004027875.1. Lineage (NCBI taxonomy): Eukaryota > Metazoa > Chordata > Mammalia > Rodentia > Aplodontiidae > Aplodontia > Aplodontia rufa. The sequence goes on along the minus strand of PVKS010029780.1, from coordinate 22,790 downwards.
ATCTCCCTGCACTCCTTGGCTTCATCAGCAACCTCTGCTTTGAAAGCCCTGCTTGTCAACCGTGGTTCCATCAAAAGGGCCGAAAGGCAGGCTGCCCCCAACTTGCTTCGCCCTGGCAGGCTCAGCTGGCTCCCCACGATGACTGGAGGGTGTGTATTTTAAAATATCTAAATGCAGCTGAAAATAAAAATTATTTACACTCCCCAACCAAGCTGGCAGCGCTTTAAAGTGTGCGCCGACGGTGCCTCTCCCTCACCTCTCCCTCGCTGATAAAGGGCCATAAACAAGGCTGACACATTTGTAATAACCTTTTTCTTCCTCTCCTTCCTCCCTCTCCTGGGCTCCCGGCTTGGTCTCTCACTCACATGCTATGAGGGATAATTTTTTATTATTCTGCCATTAGCAGAGAATAGAGAGTTTGATGGGGGAATAAAACATCAAATCATTCAGAAAGAGAGAGCAAAGAAAACAAGCTGGCAACTTTTATTTTTCCACGTCAGCAGTGGCTGTCAGGGTGTCACCACACAGGGCCAGGATTTATCTTCCAATATCTGCGCCTCCGGCACCTGCGTTTCATTTCCATTTTCTTTCCCAAAGGGTCAGAGCCAAGTCCCGTTGAGGGGTGGCTGGATTTTCCCACCAGATTCCTGATGGAGCCTGGGAGATGGTGTGGAATTTCTCTGGACGTGAAGAAGGGTCCCCATGGGGCCTGGGTGTGGATAAAGAGAAGTGAGGGCAGTCAGGGGTCTTCAGAACAGCTTTGACTTGAGGATGCACGGGGGAGAGGCGGGAGCAGAGCCTGCAGGGACTAAAGGCACCAAGATGGGAGTCCCAGGAGCAGGTGCCTAAGCACAGGATCCTGGGTGACAGGCCCAGGATCCCCACAGACCTCCCCAGCAGGACCTCAGCACTGCGGAAACAAGAGGGAGAGAGCTGTGGGGGCCCCAGGAGACCAGGCCCCCACCCAGGATCTGCCTTCCCAGGGGGTGTGGAAGGAGGGCAGTAATGCACCCCCTCTATGCAAAGCCCTTTCCAAGGAGCCCGGATGAAGAAGCCTCTATGACCCTGTGGCTTATTGGGCCAGTGAAGCTATGGCTTGGGGCCTAGGATATTTCTTCCTGGCCCTAGAAATGGGTACACAAGCCACACCCTTTTCTCCAGCTAGGTGACTGGCCAGGATGATTCTCCTCCCACGGGGACCAAAATCCTCCTCTGCTCTCACCCCAACCCAGCTGCTGCCAACACCCCAGGGCCCCTCAGGCACTGGTAGAGCTGCCACTGGGTCCTCCCTGTCCTGTGTGCCCTCTCCAGGGAGTAGCAGCAGAGTGGAGGGGGCTGACTTCCCCATGGGAGGAAGCCCAGCCTTCTCTTAAAAGGTGCCCCACCCTCAAACCTGGGATCTTAGGCAGGCCACCACTGCCCTCACCCAGAGCTGATTGCAGGCTCCACACTGGGCTCTGTGAAGGCCCTCAGGCTGGGTGAGTAGAGGGCTTTTCTGAGGAGCATGGCTCCAAAGAGGGGGACAGGGAAAGGGTCCCAGCCCTCATCTCACGGCTGCAGAAGCACCTCTCTGGTACCTGTCTGTTCATCCTGGATGGTATGTTCAGCACCAGTCTAACAGATGGCAGGAACACAACTGGAGAAGGGGGCACTTTTTGCCGATTCTTCCAAAGGCACCAGAAGACCTAAATAGAGGTGGGTGTGCGGGTGAGCAGGGCAGGGAAGCTGCAGGACCCTGCAGGAGAGGTGGGACCCCAGAAGCCGGGAACTGCAAGGGGAGCTCGCCTCACTCTAGCTGGAGTGAGGGGCAGACCCTGCACCTTACAAGTGTGCTCCCAAGACACACATGAGGCTCCTAACCCAGGTGTCTTCAGGGCGATGCTGTGAGGTGGTCAGTGGACGTGTGGCCTGCTCTGCTCTGTCTCCTTCAGATCGCAGCTGTCTCACCTTGGCACAACTGTCATTCCCAGTAGTCAGGAACATAGCAGCCCAGCTGGGTTCTGAGGACCAGGAAGTGGCCAGCAGTTGATCCCTGTCTGGACCTGACCCCAGTGCAGCTGCCGATTTCCCTTTGCAGCTGAAAACCCCAGCAGTGAGTCCACAGGAAGTACAGGGCTTGACATTGGTGATGGGCCCGCTCATGCCGTGGGTGGCCACAGGGAGCACACTCCATTGCCCCTGCCCTCCCACACTCACTGTACAACATCCTTTCTTCTCACCATCAAAGGGACATCTGTCTCTCTGTGGGAGGGAGACCAGCACCCTGGGAACACACTCCGGGCTTTGATGTCCAACTCAGCCAACTTGGCCAGGCCAGCAGCAGCCCCTCCTCCCCTTGCCACTGCCAGAGGGCTGCTCATCTGGCTGTCCTCTGAGCCTTCTCCTCTCTGCATCGCCTGGCCCTACGCTCTCCGCAGCAGGTCGTGAGCATCACTAGCAGAGGGGCTGGAAGAGACAGGCAGGCGCTCCAAGGGCAGAGGGCCCCAGGAGGACAGGCCCTGGCTCCCCAAGACATGCCTGGCACTTGTACCTTCTGAGTTAGGGGGCAGGAGACCTCCCTGAAGAATCTTCCCTAAACATCTCTCCCCTGTCTGTCTCTCTGTTGCCCTTTCTGAGCAGGGGGACTAGGGTTACCTAGGTTCTGGACAATAACCTATAATTTGGAGATTTCAAGCTTAATTAAGAGTGGTGGGCATCCTGGGGGAGGGAGGTGATGTGCCTCCGATTCTGGGCTCATATAGGACCAGTCTAGGATGATGGGAGAGACAATCCATTCTCCTAGGAGGAAAGTGGCCCAGACTGGTGACAGTATGAAATCTCTTTCTGCACATGCCTACAGTGACGGTAGGTTGTGGAGACCCAGGGGACAGGTCCAGGGTCAAGAGTGCTAGACAAGGAGCATTGGTGTTGACAGACACAAGAATACACATCTTGAGGCTGGAGCCATTGCTCAGCAGTTGGAGCACTTGCCTGGCATGTGCAAGGACCCAGGTTCAAACCCCAGCACCACATACACACCTAAGTGCCGGAAAAAAAAAGGCCAGATGAAAAAATAAATAAAATTGATTTTTTCTGTCTCTCGCTCTCTCTCAAAAAAAAGAAAAAAGAAAAGAAAAGAAGAAGAACAAACATCTTTCTCACACACACACATTCCCTACACACAACCTGCATAATGACATACAAGTCGCACATGCTCGTTGGCACATAGGCACATCATATGTACATACGCACTCATTAGACACACCACATAAACAGACATGCTCGCACACGCTCACAGACACACGAATGCACATGGGCGCATATTGCACGCTCATTTACTACCCAGACATTTACTACTACACAACCCACTGTGCATACACACAGCTCCCTGGGCACAGGCTGCAATGCTCACATCTCCTTCCCTTTGCCCACAAACCTCCTCGCCCTTCCTGGTCCTAATACAGAGGGAACCCCTCTTCTCCACTCTCACTCCTCCAGTTTGCTCAGCCAGGGTCCTCCCCTCTGAAGCCCATCTGCGTACACCAGGCAGGTGCTCCTCTCTCGGCCACCCTGTCCTCCCATGCTGACTCCTCTTTTTTAAGCCTAAGGACCACTGTGGATGGGGAGAGTGTGGCGGGGTTGGGAGGAAGCAGGATGATGAGCAGGACTGCTCTCTCTGATTTACAGATGGGGCCACTGAGGATCCAACAGGGCAAATGGACCTTTCGTATAGACTCATCCTGGACCAGCCTCTTTCAGCCGAAGGGAACACCCAGGAGTCCATACCTAGCAAGATGAGGGCCAGACCCTATCCAGGGCAAAGCAGCAGGACACAGCTCCAACTGCTCCTGGTTTTGGCAGATGAAGAGGATCCGCAAAAGTGGTGAGGGTGGGGCAGTTCCCCCTGGAAGTGCCAGTGGAGGACGTGGGAAAGCTTGAGGAGCAGAGGGAGGTGGGGATGGCAAGGCGGGTGGGGCTAGCGCCTGCAGGGACCTGGAGCCAGGCTGAGCCCTTGTTCTAGCGGCAAGGAGCCCCTCCCAGCCTTCCTGATTGCCTTGACCTCCAAAATAGAATCTGTCTGAGAACTTGCAACCCCAAAGCTTGGGAGAGCAGTGGCTCAGTGATTAGGGCACTTACCTGGCGTGTGTGAGGATGCGGGTTCAAACCCCAGCACCACGTACACAACGAAGTGTTGGAGAAACAAGAGCTAGATGGAAAAATAAATAAAATCGATTCTCTCTTTAAAAAAAGAAAAGAAAGAAAACCCTAAGGAGCAGTTCAGTGGTTGCAGTGCTTGCCTGGCATGCGCAAGGATGCGGATTTAAACCCCAGCACCAATACTACAATGAAATCTCGGAGCAATGAATGTCGCATGAAAACCTAAATAAAATTGATTTTCTCTCACTGTCCCTCTCTAAAAAGAAAGAAAGAACGAACCCCAGAAGAGTCAAGATGGACAGGAGCCTGTGCAGAGCAGGGTGGGCACAGGCTGGGCACTGTCCGGGGCCCAGAGGCTGCCCTGTAGGTGAGACCCACTGTCCGGTCCCGGCCGGCAGGGACCGGACAAAGCATTCAACTGGACCCTTTACTCTTAAGTTCTCCAAGCTCTTTATTTCTCCCTTTACCACGGCTAAAAGCCTCCAGGCGCTTCCCGCCTTCCCTCTCTTAGAGTCAAGGCCCTTAAGGCATTACATTCAGAGTCAAGGCTATTCACATTCAGAGTCCTTGTTTCTACTGCCATACCAGAGTCCCTGTTTCTGCAGCTGAGGCTCTTACTGCCTGCATCTTCTACTGCTGCTGATCTCTCCGCCGTTTCTGCTGCTGCTGCCTCTCTGACTCTCTCAGGCAGCAGGCGGTGGTCTCTCAGGCAGCTTTGCTCCTGGCTGCTGCTTGCTGTTTCCATGCTTCTTCTCTGGCTGCTTCAGGACAGGGCTGCTTCCTTGCTTCCTTGCTTGCTCGCTTGCTCGCTTGCTCGCTTGCTCGCTTGCTCGCTTGCTCGCTTGCTCGCTCGCTTGCTTGCTTCTGGACAGGGCTGCTTCTTCTTTGGCTGCTTTCTCCTTGGGCCGCTGGCTCTACCTAACTAGCTGCTACTCTATTTATCCATTACAACAGCCAATAGGGGTATAGTGAAACACGTTTATCCAATTGTACCAATGAGTGACCAAATAGCTTAGTCCTGCGGTCAGGCATTACGTCACTAAGGAAAATACAAGCCAGCTGGGTCAGAGTTGTTTATCACCAATTCTTCTACAAGCCAGCTGGACCTCATGTTGGGGGATCCCCAACAACCCACTTGGCCCTCCTGAGATAGGTGGTGCTCCGGAGCCACCAATGCTCCTGCTCAAGGACATTTTTCTACTGAGTAGGACTAAATGGAGTAGCAGTCGCTAGCCACCCCCCTCCCCGCAGCTCACCTTTCCCATTGGTTACCATGACTTTGGAGGGTCCCAGCAATGAGTCCCAGAGAAGCAGCAGCTCCTGCTCTGTGGCTTGATCTGTCGAGAGTCTGGTGCAGTGGCGCACACCTATAATCCCTGTGTTTTAGGAGGCTGAGCAAGAGAATCTTAAATTCAAAGCCAGCTTCAGCAACTTAGCAAGGCCCTGAGTAATTTAGCAAGACCCCATCTCCAAATAACAAGAAAAATGGCTGGGGATGTGGTGCAGTGGTTAAACACCTCTAGGTTCAATCCCCAGTACAAAGAAGAAAAAAAAAAGATCTGTTGAGGCCCCCGGTTCAGGGGAAGACTGAGGGCGTTGCCTTCCTGGACTGTCCTTAGTTGAGATCTCCTGTAAGTCTGGGGGTGCAAAGTCAAACTACTTTAGGGAACAGGTTGATCAAGGATGCTTTTGGGAACTCCAAGTTCTTCATATTTTATAGTTTGTGTACCAATCCTTTATTATTATTGAAGATGTTCTGTTTGTTCCGAGTAAATATCTAATAGTGCCCAGGGAAGGGGATTCTGTCAATGAAATGCTCCACCCAGTGTCTCCTCTGAAACAGCCTGAAGTGGCCTGAAACGCTGGCTCATTTCCAGAGCTGCCCAACGCCCGTGCTTGGACGCAGGTATATGCATGTGAGAATAAGGCGAGGCAGGGCTGGTTCCCTGCTGCCTGCTCTCCTAGCTGGGCCCCAGGAGAGAAAGAAGGCCTAAGGGACAGAGACCAGAAGGACCGCACCTGTCCCCAGTGGATTGGGAGAAGGTAAGAGAACATGGTAAGGGGTCGAGACAGGGCAAGGGGTGGGCACAGGCCAATCAGAGCCTTGGAGGCTGTGGGCCTTAGCAGAATCCTGAACAGAAGAATGTGGGTACATCAGTTGGGGACCAGTGACAGGAGAAGGCCCCACATGATCTCATGTTCTCCCTGGGCCTTGGGCTTTTCTAAGGACGGAGGCAGGCTGAGGTGTGCTTCTGGGATCCCAGCCCTGGAGGTCTCTCGTCCCTGCAGCCCAGGAGGCCCCCACATTGACGGCTCAGCCCATTCTCCCTCAGGCTAGGGGATCCTGGGGGCTGAGAATGGGCCTCTCCCACACAGGCAGGGTGCTGGGGAGGACCCAGCCTGGCTGGGCAGTAAATGGGCCAGGGAGGCCATAAATCCCAGTTCAGGAAACCTGCCCCACCCGGCTCCTCAAGGGCACTTAATTTAACCACTGCTGTCACAACAGCTTTGCGGGACTGCTCGCCTGGGCCTGCGGGATTTATGGCCTCTGAGAGTTCTTCTCTTTCTTCAGGCTCTGGCTGAATGCTCATCCCCACCCAGCCATAGCCAGACCGAGGTCCCAGAAAGAAGTCCTGCCACTGAAGGTGTCCATCCTTCCCCAAGGCACCCCAGCCTCTCACCCCACTCATAAACATGTCCCTTGAAGCTGACAGGGCATGACTGAGGGTCTCTAAGATGGGAGAATCATATGGCTCTGCCTGGCTTACACAGTGGGACTTGTTGGGGGGGTCCTCTCTCCCTTTTGAGGATCCTGAGTGGGTCTGGCCTGTACCCCTCCCGCCTCGCCATTTCAGCATGGGCCTCCTTGGCAGGTAGTTGCAGATCCAGCTTACACCAGGTCAGGGGGCAAGACGTTCATTGACTACGCTGCCACTGCCGTCATGGGTCCCAGAGCAGCCTCCTTCTGCATCCAAATGAAGTTCCACTAGGTCTGATAATCAGGCTGGATTACCGGCGTAATCCTCCCTGCTCTAGGGCTCCATGCCTGCTTCTAAATGAGGAATGATGATGTCTCCTGACCTTGGGGCCAAAGCAGAGTAAGGAGGAATATTGATACTTTGCTCAGGTCTCCCAAAAGCACACGGACTCTCCACCACCTCCCCTGCCAATAGAACACATGACATCCCATCACCTGTGGTGCCCTGACAACCAAAACCGGCCGTAGAAGTAGGCCATGCAGGACTCCTATTTGGAACCAGGCAAGATTGGGTTTGAATCCTAGCTCTGCCCATCCCTTGCTGTGTCACCTTGGGCAAGATGCTCAGCCTCTCTGAGCCTGTTTTCCCATTTTTGAAATGGTAACATATAAGATTGCTGAAAGAATCCTGTGAGGTGAGGACCTAACCCAGAGGCTGGCTCATCACAGGTGCTCAGAGAACATTGCAGGTTGGTGGAGTCACTAGAAGGGCTCCTTCCCAGTAGAGGGCCACCCAGAGCAGAAGAAAGCAGCCGTGCCTTGTCCCCTTTCCTCCCATGACCAGTCTGGCAGGATGGGCACCGACATTGCTTTCCAGGGGCAGAAGCTGGGTGGGCCTGGGCTGCTTCCAGGTTCTCTGGCCCAGCTGAGAGGAGTCAGGGTCTGGAGACCTCCAGGAAGGCCAGTCCCTCCTGGCCTTTTGCTGCCCACCCTCTCCCAACTCCAACAGCTAGGATATGAGGGCCATTTGGCAGTGACACTGTCACCCCACTGATGGCCAGGGTTGATTCAGCTGATCTGGGGGTGGGCGGGTGTCCTCTTCCTCCCTCACTGCTGTGTGCTCAGCATGACCTTGCTGGAGAGAGGAGGACCATCCTTCCACCAAAGGAATAGGTGTAGCTACGTCCCCAGAGGCCTGTTGTCACTACCAGGGCCACCCCCTCCAGTCTTCTCCAGGCCTCAGTCCCAAATGACCCAAGACTACAAACCTGAGTCAGCAGAGCAGGGAGCAGTCAAGATCCAGAGCAATTCCCCCTCAGAGCTGGGTCCTGTGCCAGCTGGTCTTTCCTGTTGCATGGACCCCCCCCCTCCAGCATCTCCTACCGGAGCGGGAGCCCTGGGGGTGGGGACAGTAAGTCTACCTTACTGTCAGTTGGATCTGTGCCTTGAACCCCGCCCACCCCTCCTGTGGGCCCAGCTGTGTGCAGGCTGCTGTGGGAGCCAGTGGAAGGAGTAGGCAGTCTCTATCCTGGACCTAGAAACAGCATGAGGAGCAGGACTAGGTGTGGGTCAGAGTAGAGCCTGAAGAACCCAGAGGATGGGCACCCAAAGATGGCTTCCTGGTAAAGGAAGAAAAATAAGCCAGGTGCAGTGGAGTACTCCTATAATCCCAGTGGCTCAAGAGGCTGAGGCAGGAGGATCCCAAGTTAGAGGCCAGCCTCAGCAACTTAGCGAGACCCTGTCTCAAAATAAAATATAAAAATGGCTGGGGGTGTGACTCAGTAGTTAAGCACCCCCAGGTTCAATCCCTGGTACAAAAAGTAAAAATCAAATAAATGAGTGCAGAGAAGTTAGGTGTGGCAGCATGCTTCACGAGAGCCTCCCCCCCTTAGGAAGCAAAATGTATTGGCTCCATTTCAGGGATGAGGCCACTGGGGGATGGAAGAAACATGAAGCATGCTCAAGGTCACGGGGCTGGTGAGGGACAAGACCAGGCCATCTGAAGCACAGCTGGAGCTGTGGCTGAGGAAGGGATGATGGGAAGTGGGGATGTGGGAGGGAGCAGAAATAAGGCCTCAAAAAACACCCGGGGAGGAGTTTGGCTTTGCCCTTCCCTTGCCCTTCTCACAGCAGGGGGACCAGGAAGCCTTGGGGAAGAATTTGGGGTCACAGAGGGCCCCATGTAGGTGGCATGGTTCCTCCAGGCCTGGCCTCCTCCCCTGCACCTCTGGGAGGCTGGGAAGGAGGAGCTGCCCCAGCCCCTCTAATAGATTCCTCTTTGATCATGTTTTTGTGACCTTTGTAAAAGGCAATTTAAATTCTAATTGTCCTTTGAGTACCAAAGGAATCAATTAGAGACAAGAGCGGCTAATTGTGCGGGGGAGGAGAGTAGGGGGCAGGAGGTACAGGAAGGTACAGGCGCCCCATGCCCCTAGCTCCTGCCTGGCAGCCTCCCATCAGCCTCTCCTCCCCAGGCTGAGGGTGGAAGTTGTCAGGATCCTACAGGGGCTGAGGCAGGCTCCTAAGGCCAGGGCTGAGCTGAGTGGGAGGTCCCCCAGCCCCATAGGCTGCTCCCAGAGCTCTCTCTGCCCACCCAGAGCTGTTACCACCCCTGCAGAGCACCTTCCTTACACCCTCTGCTGTCCCTGCCCTCTCCATGGGGCTGTGGCTGTCCCTCCCAGCCAGCAGGCCCTGAGGACCTATGCAGGCCTCACCTCACACGGGCCATGTGCACACCTGGACACACACATATTGCCGAGCTCTCTGCCCTATGCACTCACTTATGTTTGGTCCTGGTGTTTGGAGCTGGGCTGGGGTGGCAGGTCAAGTGACTCTGCCCTGCTCTCCCATGCTGGGGTCCTGCTTGGCTCAACGGTAGAGTGGCCACTCAGCAGGGTGCCTCAGCCTGAGGTCCACTGTCAAGGCCACATTCCCAGGCTTCCCTCAGGCCCCCTCAGCCAGGAAGCACCCAGGGTCCCTCAGCCCCTGAGGCTCAGTTACACCTCTGCTCACACAGATGCCTGGCAAGAAAAGGCTCAGACCTGAAAAAAGCCTCAAGCTTCTCCTGAGCTTCAGAGGTGCCTCTTGGATGGGGACGATAATTGTTACGCTGTTATAAATCATTCTCTCGTGGAGATGAAATAATTAACTGTCATTGTTCTGTACTGATTCCCTGCAGCCTGAATGCAGGACTCCCTGGGGTCTTCACGCAGGGTCAGCTCTGCAAGCAACACCTACCCTGACTCAGGCACTCACCTGTTTGCAGGACACTCAGCACTTAGTAAGGGTAGACTCATGCCTACCGTGAGCGGGGCTCAGCGGTTACAGCGCTTACCTGGCATGCGCGAGGACGTGGGTTCAAACCCCAGCACCACACACACAACGAAGTGTTGGAGCAACGAAAGCCACATGAAAAACTCAATAAAATTGATTCTCTCTTAAGAAAAAAATTCTTATGACAAACATATGGGGTAAGGGCTGTCATCATCCCCATTGTACAGCTGATGAAACTGAGGTATTGGGAGGTGAAATAACTTGCCCATGATCACACCTGGGATGGGGAGACCCAGGATTTGAACTCGAGAATTTGAAACTCGTCCACCATGCTGGAAGAGAGAGGGACACAGAGAGAGAGAAAGAATCAATTTTACTTAGTTTTTCATGTGGTCTTCATTCCTCTGAGACTCCGTTGTGTACGTGATGCTGGGGTTTGAACCCACATACTTGCGCATGCAGTACCCTCTGAGCCACCCTCTGGCCCTGGACTCACCGGAGAAGCAATGTTTTGTCCATGTCCAACAGACCGAGTAGAGCTGATCAGGTCACAGGGCATGGATACAGGGAACAACAGTATAGCCAGGACAGCAGGCAGCTCCATCCGAAGACTACTCTGCTGTGAGGACCCAAGGAGCCCTGTTGTTGTTTGTTTTTTATTTCTTTTTCAGGGCTGAGGACCGAAGGCCTTGCGCATGCTGGGCAAACGCTCTGCCACTCAGCTAAATCCCCAACCCCATGGAACCCGTTGTAATGGGCAAAGTTTTTTCTGCAGGCATGTGAGACTCCTAACACCACAATGGTTGTTACTGTGGCTCCTTTAAGGTGATTTTGAGTCTTTCAATTGTGCCACTAAAAGTCCCAGCATTTACATGTAACCCATGAGTCCCAAGAAATCTGAGACTCCCTGGGCCTACACATTGTGAGTGGTTTATCTTGCCTTCATTTCTCCAGGCCAGCCCTTCTTGGGCTCTACTGAGCTCTCTCTCCTTCATTCCTTCCCCAGGGAAGAGAAAGGGGACAGAGAACACGAAGGCCTTACTTCAGAATTGTCAGCTACCAAGGCCAGTCAAACCTGCTCCCTTGGACTGTGACAAGGATCAGGGCTCAGTATGTATCCAGGATTAGGGCTTTGTGTATAAACCAGCTCAGATCACAATCTATTACCAAGGTTGGGATTTAGCTCAGTCTAAACCTCAATCTCCTTTTGACACTCAGGGCCTGTGGCCTATCTCCCAGATTTTTCCAGGCGAACTAGGTATGAATTGTGGAGTTTGAATACAGTACCTTCTCCTCTCCCACATTCTCCTGGTCATCTTACCTGAAAAAAATGTTTGACCAGAAGAAAGGCTTCGCAGCTGGTGTGTGGTCACTGCCCAGGGAGTGAGGAGGAAGTCAGCAAGAGGAGCAGTGAATATGAAGGACTCTTTCAAGAAGCAAGGGGCTCCTTGCAGCACTTATGATCCTTGAGCTGAGGGCAGGGCCAACAGCTGGTGGTAGCAATTTGAGCAAATCGTCTTCCTTCCTCAAGCCCCTTTCTCCTGGAAACCCTAGTAGGGACCTCAACCTCAACCTTACAAACCAAACACTCCCTGGAAGCCTGATTCTCCCTGATGTCACCAGTATCAGCCAAAGGCACTTGGTGGCCCAATTTGAAAATGGGCATTGACTGGAACTCCTCAGGAATACAACCCCCAAAGCCTCCCCACCCCAAGGATCATCCCTTCCTTTCTTCCTCACCCCCACCACTTCACACATCACACACACACACACACACACACACACACACACACACACATGGTCGCCTGTCTCCACCATTGTCTTCTTTCTTCCTTCACGCTTTGAACTACAACCAGAGTGGCCTTTCTAAAGTGTAAATCTGACCGTGTCATTTCCTGACAGGACCTACATGGAGCCCAGGGGAGAGGGAGCCATGGCAGCCCTCTGGGACACATCTACTTTGCAATCATGAGAGAGGTGGGCTCATCAGCCTGTGAAGTGAGAAGAAAGGAGGTTGAGGCCCAACTCCTAGACTCTTTTTTTTTTTTTTTTTGGTACCAGGGATTGAACCCAGGGTCTCTTAACCATTGAGACACATCCCCAGCCCTTTTTATAGTTTATTTTGAGACAGGGTCTCACTAAGTTGCTGAAGCTGACCTCAAAGTTTTGCTCCTCCTGCCTCAGCCTCCCAAGTCACTGGGATTTTAGGCATGGATCAATGTGCCTGGCCTAACCTAGACTCTTACGTGAACAAGGGAAGACACCTTCAAAGGAGAGTGAGGTCAAAGAGGGAAGGAAAACTGGGAGCCAGTGCATATCATGGAGGCTGCTGAAAGAAAGAGTGGAGGCTGGTTCATGCGGTGGATCTGTGCTCACTGTGTTTGGCTACCTGGAAGTTGCTGGTGACCTCAGTGAAAATCATTTCATGGGGGAGACATAGTGTGTGGAGTGGGTGGGAAGTCAGAAGAGCAGTGAATATAAACAACTCTTTTGGAAGCGGACTGGGACAAGGTTGGCCGTGGAAGAGCAGAAGGGAGCAGAGGTCCAGCCAAGATTTTGTTTTGAATAAAAGGAAGCAGACCCACCCTCCATCCTGGGTCCCTGTACCTCACCTATACTACTCTATCCACACTACCTCTCAGTGCCTAGCTCCCACCCCTTGAAGACTCACGCTGGGGGAGGTGGGAAGAAGTGATAGAAAATAGATCAGCAAGTTCAGAAGCGAGAGGTCCAGAGGTCCAGAGAGAGGCCAGACTAGCTCAAGGTCAACTAGACTAGCTCAAGGTCACCCATTTGCCAGCCACAGTTCCAGGGCAGGGATGCTGGTCTCCGGACTCCTGCCAACCCCCATTCTTCATCTTTGGGTCGGTGGTAGCTTTCGCTCCAGCAGCGATCAGGAGGAAAAGAGGAGGGAGATGGGGGTGGAGGACAGGAGGCTCTTTAGGCAGATGAAGAGCTTTGCGCCTGGCACAGGGAGGAACTGTGAATTCAGTCAGGGTGCCATCAAGGTCCAGAGCTGGGAATCCGTGACAGTTCCAGGTCCCAGACCTGCCCCCACCTTGCCAAGTGATGTGGGGCCCTTCCCTGTTATAGTCAAGCTTCCAAGCCCCTATTTGTGACCAGAGGAAGGTAAACCAGCTGCCCCAAGAGGCCTCCTGCCACTTCTTCTGAGAGGTGAGAGGCAGGGGTCAGTGTGTGCTTCTCTAGATGGGGAGCGGAGCTGGAGCCAGGGAGGGCTGCGCGGGTGAGCATCGCCACGCCACGTTCCAGCCCTTCTGTCTTGCGCGGAGGACAAAATGTGAGTAAAACCCAAGGCTAATTTCCTCGGTCAGAACGAGGAGGCACTGCAGCGTTTTCAAACCCTAATTAAACCCGCTCGGGCGGTGTAACACCAAAATCAGTTCCAAGATCAATATTGCTATTCATTTAGAAGTGTAACGAGGTTAGAGAGGTGAGCAAAGGAAATAATTAACTCATTTGCAGCCTTTTTAAACAGAAACAGTCATTTTAATCTCCAGGGTAATTAGCTATGCTCTGTCCATCAATCATGATGGTGGCCATTATTTTAAGTATTTGATTAACCAAAGAGGGAGGGGTTAAGGCATCCCTACTAGTCCCCAATACTGGCTCCTGAAGCTGGAATGTTCCCTTGGCAGGCAAAGGGGACACTTCTCAGAGGGGAAGTCTGGGCCAGCACTGAGAGCAGTCACTGGTGGGAGGGGCTAGTCACAGGGTGTCCCCGGGTGAGGCAGTTGGGCGGTGCAGTGAAGTTCCCTCTCCAGGCTTGGATCCTGAGAGACGACAGGCCCTGCCCTAGCTTGGAAGCACTGGGGGGGGGGGACCTAGAATCCCAGGTTTGTTCCAGGCACTACTGCTGACTTGCTGAGTCCCTGCCACCTGCTCTGTAAATCCTAGGTTGTGTTGAATGCCACCAAAATTAAACCTCAGTTCACCCGTTGTAAGTGCCCAGGGGCCTCCGGCCACTGGAGGGCAGCAGAGCCCCAGGGACCCCTGAATCCAAGGGCTGGACTGTCCAGAAGGGGGCGGCAGCTGAGCCAGAGATGTTCCCTTTGGAAAAGGCTCCTGATACTCCAGATGGGAAAGTCTGCAGCCTGAGGAACAGATGGTGATTGTCATCCCCATTTAGCAGATGAGAACTGAGGCCTCAGAGAGGGTCAGAACCTTCCCAGACCTCATAGCACCTGCTTGGCCCTTACGCCCAGGTCCCTAAGACTTACTCCTGAGACTCAAAGAGGAGGCACTGGGGTAGAAGGAGGGCAAAGATGACCCCCCACTGTCCTCTGCCTCATCTAACTGCGTGGACTTAGTCACCCTCTCCAGATCCTCAAAGTCATTGGCCTATTCCCCTCACAATCCAGACGGGAAAACTGAGGCCCATGGAGAGGCATAGAATTGCACTACTATTTTCTCGTTATTTGTTAACACAGAATTTGTTAGTACAGAATTCCTGGCCCAAGGACCTTCTGGTACACTCAGGAGGAAACCATGTAAACAGATGGTGATCACTGAGTGGGCTGAAAGAGCTGCAAGACAGGCCAGCTCAGCGGCCAGGGAGCCCAGCAGAGGGACACAGCAGTCGGGAGAGGCTTCCCAGAGGAGGGGCCTCTCCCTGAATTGCAGCAGTGGGGGAGAAGAGCACTTCCTACAGGAGGGGTGACCGCAGAGGCACAGAGAAGAGCGCTCCCAAGGAGGCTGGGAAGGTAGGAGGCAGGCATGGGGGCCACAGGCCACACAGGAGACTGGGATGGGGAAGAGGAACAGGCTTGGAGGGTGGCCATGAGCTTGAGCTGAAGCGACCATGGTAGTCACTGCCCTGCCGAGTCCCCATTTATGTCTGCTCTGAAGCAGCTGCATTCAACACCATGTGACAGGCCCCCTGGAGGGTGGATGATGTCACTGTACCCACCCTTAGTGCTGTCCTCCTCTCTAGGGTCCAGCTGAGAAGAGACCAGTCTCTGAGAAAGCAGAGGAGAAGGGTTGTGCCAAAGGTCCTGGGAGTGCAGGCCCAGGAAAAAGAAGATGAGGATAAGAGGACAGCAGGTCCTCTTGTCCTGAGCCATGAGCACCAGCACCATCATCACTACAATGACCTCTGCTTGCATTTCTCCAGCTCTCAGAGCTCACCCCCTGAAACGGCGCTAATCGGGAGAAATTCCCTCTCTTCTCTGTAGTCCATTGCTCTGCCCCTGAGGTGCCCATACAGCCCTGCCTGAGAGTCTTCCTAGGACATCCCTGGGCCCGCAAGACTGCAGTACTGGGTCCGCTGGGCAGGAGAGGATATGTGGTCATCAGCCAATGGGGCGTAACCCAGAAAGGCCAGGAAGCCTGGCTGGGCAGCCCAGCTGGCACAGATTCTAGGGGGAACTGTCTGTCCTCTGGTTGGGGGAGGAATGGAAGGTTGAGAATACGGAAGCAGAAGGAGGAAGAAAAAGAGGGAGGGAGGAGGATCAGGCTCAGGCCCCAAGCTCGGTTGCTAGGGGCAACAGCATTGCATTCTAAGGAGGAACTTGATGCTGCTGCGGAGGGCAGCAAGAAGGGGAGCTGGGGGTCCAGGCTGCAGGTCCAAGACTTTGAGGGCTTTGGGGTCCTAGCCCATGCAGCCAAGACCCTAGCAATCCTGAGTGTGTGTGGAGCCTGGCAGGAGTTCCTTGGTGGCCATTCTGATCCCAGGGCCCAGAGGCAGGCATTTTGGAGCAGGGAGGAAGGGCAGCAGGGCTGGGCAAGCCACATTTGTAAGCTTCCCACAGCCACTCTCAAGGCTGCAATTTGTCTGGGACTACAGAGTTCAAGCAGTTGCTGGGGTTGGGGCAGGGCTAGGGAGGAATGCTTAATCCAGTGCCCACCCAGGTGGCCACACCCAGGACCCCTGGGCCCCACTGGAGCCCCAGCCTGCCCTCCCCACCTTCCTGCGTGGGTCCAGGGGAAAAACGGACAGTTGCAGAAAAAATATAAGCTGAGTCTTCTGGGGATTTGAATCTCTCCCAGCCCTCTTTGATTTCATTTTCTGTGTCTATAAAGTAGTGCAAATAACCTTGCCGTTGGATATATTTATCAACAGCTAAGTCTATACACATATGAGGGCCCATTGTCAAGACAATAAGAAATAAAGGAGAAAAAATGATAAAAGAAAGGGAAGTCACATTCACCTTGCATTTACTCTATACCAGGGAGGGATTCATACTCCCATTTTCCAGATCAGCAAACTGAGCCGGTTAGCGAGTGTGCTAGGACTGATAAACACAGACTCCAAAATCCTCCTCAGTGCCAAGCTTTCTTGATGTTGCCCAAGCCAACTTCCAAACTCCCCAGCTCCATCCCCATTTTCCAAAGCATCAGATGCTGCCCAACTTTCTCAGCCTAACCAGTCATCATCACTTCCCCTGGTCCTTTTTTTTTTTTTTAGGGCTGAGGACTGAATTCGGGGCCTTGCAGGTGCTAGGCAAGTGCTCTCCCACTGAGCTAAATCCCTAACCCCTCCCCTGGTCTTTTGAGTCCGCTCCTGTATCTGGTCTCTCCCATCTCTCAGTCCCTAACAAATGCCCACAGCTGGCCTGTTTGCTTCCTCCTTGTTCCGGTTACTAGCAACGCCTCCCCACAGCTGCCAGCAGTATAGTGGCCTAAAACAGTGATCATTTCACTCTGTAGGTCAGGCCAGTGGACAGGGCACAAAGGGACAGCTTCAGTCTGCTGCACAATGTTGGGCATGGAGGGTTCAATGTCTGGGGTCAAGAATCATCCAGAGACTGACTCACTCAGATCTGATGGCTGACCATGCTGTGGGCAGGGAGCCAGGCTGGGGCTGCCATCCAGGACCACCTGCATGTCACTCCAGGACGGGGGCCTCCTCAGGACACTGAAGCTCAGTCTGACGGTACACCTTACTTGTTGGCTTAGGCCTGCAAAGGTGAGCATCTCAGAAGGGGTGGAAACTGCTTTGCATTCTATGACCCAACCTCAAGTCCCAGAGTGCCACTTCTGCCAGAGTCTATCGGTCAAAGTCATTACTGGCCTACCCAGGTTTACAAAGGGACACGGACCCACATCGCTAGGAACAAGGGACCAGATCCCACTGCAGAAGAGGCTGTGGGATGGGGGAGATTGTTGTGCCCGCTTTTTTGGAAAATACAAGTCACCCTGTTGCCTGCAGTTGCCTCTGTGATGAAAGCCATGACTGTTCCCTTCTCTGAGCCCTGAACACCCCTGACAGACACTGCCCTGTCTCCTGCAGGATCCCTGACTACATTGAGAGCTGTGGCTTCATACCAAAGATGGAACCACATCCCCATCTACGGTGCCTCCAAAGGGACGCTTGGGCTCTCTCCCCATCTTGGCGCATTGGCTTCCCCAGCTCCTTCTCTCCAGGCTGCTACCTCATCTGTGCTTCCCAGGGTCCCGATCTTATCTTATGAGGACTCGCTGGAGACCTCATCCCCTGGCAGGACTACCATACAGTCAGTAGTTCCAGCCCCAACACTCCGCTGGCCTGCCTGGTGCAGAGCTCTCCATCACCCTTACCCTCAGCCAGGCCCAAACACATCTTCCCTTCCACCAGCCTGTCTCACCCCAGTCCACTCTCCTCTCCAGAAGGCAGCTCCAGTCACCCTGGCTCCCAAGCCAGAGGCCCTTTCTCCAGCACCCAGCTCTCTGGCCAATCCTGCTCACCCGCAGCCCAGGCCCGTCCTCCTGCCCTGGCTCTCCGTTGGTTCTGGGGCTCCCTCCTGGCTCCCTCCCTAGGGCGCTCCTCCCAGCCATTTCCAACCTCCTCTCACCTGGAAGCCTGACCTTGCCTCTCCAGCTGAAACCCTTCCAAGACTCCCCACACCTTCATCACAAAACCCCAGCTCCTTGCCAAGCTTGCAAAGCCTTTGGCTCCTATTTGAGTTCTTCCCTCCTGTCTGGCTTCATTTGTCACTGTCCCAGTCCTCACACCCGTGCTCAAGACTCCAGGCCCCCAGGGCATGCTGCCTTTCTCCTCCAGACCCTTCATTACCTGCTCCCTGGAAAGGGACCACTTCTTGGCCCTTGCCCATGGAAAGTTTGTTCACCCTCACAGCACTGTCCCCAGACTTTCCTGTGACAACAGAGATATCCTATCTCTTATTATCCAATATGGTAGCCACTGGTGGCTTGAAATGTGGCCAGTGTGACTGAAAAACTGATGTTCAATTAATTTAAATGTAAGTGGTCACTCCTGGCTAGTGGTCACTTTTTGGGTAATGCAGCTCCAAGATACCATCTCTTCCTAGAAGCCCTGCCTGATCTCTGCCTGGGCCAGATGCCTCTCTTTTATATTCCCAGAGTGCTGTAGTCTCTAAGGTGTTAATTTACCTGTTCCCCTTCCCCCTGCTGACCTATGAGTTCTTTTAGGAGCCACCTCTTTTACCTTTCTTTTTTTTTTTTTTTAATTTTTTCCCCCTTTAGGTATTGGGGAATTAACCAAAAGGACTTTTTATTTTTTATTTTGAGACAGGGTTCTACTGTGTTGTTTAGGGCCTCACCAAGTTGCTGAAGCTGGCCTTGAACTTGCAATCCCTCTGCCTCAGCTGGGGGTTACAGGTGTGCACCTGGCCTCGGAGCCAGCTCTTATTCACTGTTCCTTTCCATGTCCCCAGCTCCAGGCTCTTAGTGACTGCTCAAGGTGACTGAATATTCTGAACCCAGATCTAGGAAAAGACTGGATTTTCCAAAAATACCAAATTCAAAATGATTCTGCTGAAGGTCTAAGTAACTGTGTGTTTATACACATGTGTGAACGAGCTCACATGTGGAGGTGTATGCACACCCACCTGACCTCCACAGGACTGCTGTAGGCCCCTGCCCTGCTGGCGACAGTTGTCTCACACCCACATGCTGGCACCTTGGACTGGACAGGAAGCGCACTTTATGAATTGGCCTTATGAAAATCAAACCCTGTTTTCATTCTTGTTTCTAAGATGCTTCATCTGCATTGCAGATGAATCCTCAGGGAATTTACAAAGAAACCTTCCACTCTTCTGCTAGGACCACCTGCAAGGGCTGTCTGCTCCACAGTCCATGAAGCAGCCCATGCAGGCACCCAGGGAATTTGCTATTTAAGTAGTGATCCTTCCATCCCCTAAGTCAAGGACCCTTTTCTTGGTTTTTGATATTCTTATTAAGCTTTTGATACCAAGTTTCCTTCAGATGAGGTCTCAGCCTTCTGTTTTCCCCCACACCCTCATGTGCCCTCCTCTCCTGTGCTGGCTCCGCTCTCTCTGCTGGGACATGGCTACCCCCCACCTCCAATGTGAGATGGCTTCTTCCACCCAACCATGCCAGGGTCTGCTTCCAGGGTTGGAGAGGGGAAGCAGACGTGGATCTTGCCCTCAAGGAGTTTCCTGGCAGGAGGGAGCTAGTTGTCCTTCTGTTCTCAGTTCCTTACAATCTTTTTAAAAAGCAGAATCTTGGAATTCTGCTCTCAGAGGCCTGATGCCACCCCCATCACAATTAGGGACACTGAGGTCTGGGGATTGGACTGGATTTGCCACAACACAACAGGGCAGGGGGTGCCTCAAGGCCCTGTCCTCAGGCTAGGGGTCTGGATACCATGTTCCCCTGTACCCCACCTAGATTTCCTCCACCAGGTGGCCATGCCAGGGGCTCCCTGATTCCTCTCTCTCTAGCACAGGCTGGTGACGGGCTGCCCTCAGCTACGACCATGTTCTCCAAGGAGTCCTCTTATTGAATCAGGGAGCCCTCGGCAGGGCAGTTCCCCCACAGGGGCGCAGTCATGACGCAGCCAGGCAGCAGTTGCCTCTGTGGCTGCCACTGTGTCAGGTCTCTTCAAAAGGGCATGTCAAGACCTTGCAGCCCTCAACACCACAGAGGACTGAGAGCAGGCCACTGCACAGAGGCAGAACAAGTGCCAGGCATTTGACTTAGCCTGAGGCATCCAGAAAGCTGAGCGGACAGGCTGGGGAGGGAGTATGGCAGAGCCCTGAACATCCAGTCTATATCTGTTCTTTTAGCCCTTCCATTTTTATGCCTCTATTGCTCTCTCTCTCTTTTTTTTTTTTTTTTTTTTGTACCAAGAATTGATACCAGGGATTGAACCCAGAGGCATTTAACCACTGACCCACATCCCCAGCCTTTTTTTATTTTTTATTTTGAGACAGGGTCTCACTAAGTTGCTTAGGGCCTCATTAAGTGGCTGAGGCTAACTTTGAACTTGTGAACCTCCTGCCTCAGCCTCCCTAGTGGTCTCCTCTATTCCTGGAGAGGAGGGGGCGGGGAAGGGCTGTTAGTACTCTGTAGGTGATGGGAAGGGCACCTGGGGTCTTCTAATCCCTGTGGTAGCCACCATACTGTAAACCCAGCCCCCACAAAGAGGCCCTCTTTCCCCAAACAGCTCCCTTAGCTTGGTCCCCTCCCCTGCCCAGCCCTGCCTCTGATCTTGTATGCTAGCTAAAGCTCAAGAGCATCAAAAGAGGAGTCGATGTCTTCATTTGTTTTAATAATGAGAATGTTGGGCAAAGCGATTTCCAGCCCCTATGAGACATCAGGAAGTGGTGTCCCAGCACCCAGACCCACAGTCATACACAAGCTCATTCTACCACACCACGCAGTGTGCCATGAGAAAAGTCTGGGAACAGTAAATCCCCCACTTGGTGGTTTCCAAAATTGGTTAGCATTTAAAGGCTAAAGCATTTGGGGAGTTCTGCAAGAAGGACACTGCTTAACCTGGCATTTCCCAAGCTGATATGACCGTACTCTTTTTTAGGATAACCTTTGAATCACTTAGAAATTCCTTTTGCCTGCTGGTAGCAGAGCTCCAACCACTGCAACCTAAGCAAAGTAGTTATATCTTTTACTCTCTCATATCTGGAGGTCATCAGCCCAGGATGGCTCCGCCACGTCATCAATATCCTGCGCTCCTTCTCTCGTTAGGCTGCACCTCGCCCCGCAAAGGCTCCATCCTGTCTGCTTTCCAGGCGAGAAGCAAGAAGCAGTTAAGTGCAAAGATCCCCTGCTCTTGGTCTCTCTATTACAGAGCGTTCCCAGGAATCCTATCCAATTTTCTTGCCCACGTTTCCTTGGCCACCTGGCTGTGGGAAAAGCTGGGAAATGGAAATGTGGTCTTTTAGGTGGACTAACTGTTCTACCAGCATAGAAAAAGCAGAGGACCAGGCGGACCAGGGCAGACTCAGCTGCTGCTTCTTTTATCCTCCTCCTCCTCTTCTTCTTCTTCTTCTTCTTCTTCTTCTTCTTCTTCTTCTTCTTCTTCTTCTAAGAAAGAGGTGACAGTGAGAGAGAGAGACAGAGAGTATCAATTTTTATTTAGATTTTCACATGGCTTTCGTTGCTCTGAGACTTTGTTGTATGCGTGGTGCTGGGGTTTGAACTCATGTAGTTCTGCATGCCAGGCAAGCGCAGTAACCGCTGAGCCACCGCTCCAGCCCCAGTCATTGCTTCTTTATGTTATTATACTCTAGAAACTGGTTTGAGTTTTACGAAGACTTGAACCCAACCTCTATTTACAGACTGTGCAGCTTGGATAAGCTTCCTCCCCACCCTTTGCTCCAGTACTGACTTGAGGTTGAATACAGGGAACATTACCACTGAGTTACATTCCCAGCCATTTTTATTTTTTTATTTTGAGACAGGGTCTTGCTAAATTGTAGAGGCTGGCTTTGAACTTGCAATCCTCCCGCCTCAGCCTCCAGAGCTGCTAGTTTTACAGGTGTGGGCCATCATCCCTGCTTTAGATTAGCTTCTTAACCTTTCTGAGCCTGTATTTTTGCCTTTAAAATAGTAATTATTGTGAGGACCAAATTAGATAAAGTGTGTGCTAGCAATTTAGAAACTGTAAAATTGCACAGAATGAAAAAATTCTTATTTTAGTTTGTTCCTCTAGCCCTTTGAAGTAGGCGGGACAATACCTGAACTGAAGAAGAAACTGAGGCTCAGAATTGACTTGTATGATGATAAAATCTAAGTCCTGTTTTTGTTCACAGAATGAACCTTGATCCCAGCCTGAGCCTGAACCTGAGTCCTGAGCTTGTTTACAGACTAAGTCTTGATCCTGGCCTGAGTTCAAATTCTGATCTGAAGGATTAGAGAAGTGGTTAGAGCACTTGCCTGGCATGTGTGAGGATGCAGGTTCAAACCCCAGCACCACGTAAACAATGAAGTGTTTATTGTCATAAACAATGAAGTGTTAGGGGCTGGAGCGGTGGCTCAGCGGTTTCCACGCTTGCCTGGCAAGCACGAGGACCCGGGTTCAAACCCCAGCACCATGTACACAACTGAGTGTTGGAGCAACTAAGGCCATGTGAAGGACTAAATAAAGTTGTTTCTCTCTTTCTCTGTCTCTCTCACTGTCCCTCTCTCTTTAAAAAAAAAAAATAATAATGAAGCGTTGGAGCAATGAAAGCCACATGAAAAACTAAAATTGATTCTTTCTGTCTCACTGTCTTAAAAAAAATATCTGATCTGAGTTTTAAACTGAACACTAATGTTAGTTACAGACTGAAGTTTTTTTTATAATTTTTTATTTTTTTTATTTTTGAACAACCTTACAAGATTTTAACAAAATAATATAAAATGTGTATATATTCTGGATATTGCAATTATCCCCAGGAGTGCCCTCTTAATTACCCTCCCTTATTCCTCCCTTCCCCTTCCCACTATATCTCTTAAAAAA
>PVKS010029779.1:0-25029 GCA_004027875.1 Aplodontia rufa | reverse complement strand
TTTGTTCTTAATACATGACATTTAGTAGAGACAGGTCTTAAGAATAAAAATTGCAGGACTGGAGCTGTGGCTCAGAGGTTACGGTGCCTGCCCAGCATACGTGAGTTCAAACTCCAGCACCACGTATATAGCAAAGTCTCAGAGCAACAAAAGCCACATGAAAAACTAAATAAAAATTCTCTCTCTTTCTCTCTCTCTCACTGTCCCTCTCTCTTTATATACAAAAAACGAAAAATTGCTTTAAATTTTAAGAGTTTTGCAAGCATATTGATATTTCATATTAAAATTGCAGAAATGAAATACAGCATCTCATTCTTCAAAGAGGGAAGGTCTTAATGAAACCATATTTGAGGCAAGTCACAAAATTGTCTTGATAAGTTTTTGTGTGGGGTGGGGGGACTGGGGATTGAACCCAGGGATGTTCTGTCTCTGAGCTATGACCTCAGACCTTGTTGTTTTGAAGCAGGGGTCTCGCTGAGTTGCAGAGGCTGTCCTCTGCCTCAGCCTTCTGATGTGTGTGCCATCCCACCTGACTGATTAGTTTTCTCTTCAGGACTGACTGTATACACTAAGGTTTCACTTCATTCCAAGATGATCCTGCATCTTACACAGGTGTTTTATAAAACTTAGCTCTGTGATGGAGAACTTTGTCATTTATCCCTGACTATAATACTTTGAAATGTGATACTTTGTGGGTCTCTGTGAATATTTCTGGGTTATTGTAATTTTATTGCCTTTTAATTGTTGTACATTGAACATGTGTTTATAAGATAAGATGTACAGAGTCATCTCTGTCATCTTCATAGCTGTGTTCTGAGGAATGCTTGCTGATTGGTTATGAAGTTACAAACCTGGTGAGTCAGAGGGTTGAAATGCTGACTTGCTGCCTCCTATCAGCTGTGCTGTCCCCTCTTGGCTGTCCCTGGGGAAGAAGTGAGACCATCCACTTCTTAGAGAACTCTTCTGCCCCTGCGTGTGCCTGGTTTTTCCTCTAGGTGGAGATGGAAATGAACAGTGAAATGAACAGAACTAAATTATGCATCATGTTCAAACTCTTAAGTTACTTCAAGGGCCAGGGACTGAATTTGGGGATCTGAGGGTCCCAGACTATGGGCTCCTTTCAGATGCTGTCCTCTGAATGAAGGTGTGTTCTGGGTGGTAGTGGCCTGAGCTTTGCAGCTGGAATGTGTGGTGTGCCTGCCCTTTATTTCCTCCTATTATTGGAAGGGATTAGTGGCATGGCAAATATTTGGTTTTTAATCTAGGCAGTCCCATGGGGTTTTATTTATTAAATAGTAGTGTCTTTTATTGTAAGAAGGTTTCTCTAAGACAAATTCTGAGTCAAAGACTACCAACTATATAATTTTTGACATAACCCCCCACCACAGTAGTGAGGGTTGAATCCTCACAGGTGCTTTATCACTGAACTACATCCCCAGTAGAGAATCAATTTTATTTTATTTTTTCATATGGTTTTAACTTTTCCAACACTTAGTTGTATATGTGGTGCTGGAGTTTGAACCTGCGTCCTTATGCTTGCCAGGCAAGTGTTCCATTGCTGAGCCATCACTCCAGCCTCCCACCCCTTTTCTTTTCTTTTTTTAAATCAGGGATTGAAACCAGGGGCACTTAACCACCGAGTGGACTTGAGGCCACGAAATTCTCCTGCAGAGAAAAACTTACCATGGTCCCTTCCAGTGGAGTTGATGGACAGTCTTTCTCTAATGTCACTCTGGAAGACACTGCCTCTGGGTCATAGTTCATGAAAGGTCTGTTGTCATCAGCTAGAGGGTCATGACGGGCTACTTTCACTTGGGGAGAATGTGCTGCAGCATGATACTAATGCCTCACACTGCTGAGTCCCACCAGAGTTGGTCAGAGTGGGAGATCTGCCAGGTTCTGGTACTGGGACTAGAGGCTTTCCAGTGACTTTGATGAGGAATCAATCTGTGTTTTCCAGTGGGAGTGGATCTGGTTGCCATCCATCAGTAATAAGACTGTGTATGGGCCGGAGCGGTGGCTTGGTGGTTACAGCACTTGCCTGGCATGCACAAGTACACGGGTTCAAACCCCAGCACCCACGTACACAACTAAGTCAGAGCAACAAAAGCCACGTGAAAAACTCAATAAAAATTGATTCTCTCTGTCTCTGTCTCTCCCTCTCTCACTGTTCTTCTCTCTTTAAAAAAAAAAAAAAAGTATGTGTATGTGTGTGTGTGTTTCACTGGAGCTCAAACCCAGGTAAGCGCTCTGCCACTGAGCTACATCCCAACTTATTATTATTTTTTTTTTTTGGTACCAGGGATTGAACCCAAGGTGCTTAACCATGGAGCCATATCCCCAGCCCTTTTTTTTATTTTGAGACAGAGTCTCTTGCTAAATTGTTTAGGGCCCCACTAAGTTGCTGAAGCTGGCTTTGAACTTGGGATTCTGCCTCCGCCCTCTCAGTCGCTGGGATCACAGGCATGTGCCACCATACGCAGCTAAAGTCTTTATCTTTTAGAACTATATACTGCAGTATTTGGGAGTGAATTGATATAGCTGGGATTTATACCAAAATAATCCAAGGGAATGGGAGTGCATGAATCCAGATTGGTGAAGGATCCACTACTACAGTAAAGCGTGGGGATATAGGGGTTTATTATACTGTTCTCTTTCTTTTGTAAATGCTTGAAATTTTCCACAATAAATATATTTTAATCCCCCTCATAAGTGAGTTAGAGAATGCTCATGTGAAACATGTCCTTCCTATATCTAAAGGTGGAAAGTGTCAAGGTTCAGTCGTCACCATCAAAAATGGAATGGAAGGCTGAGGAAAATCTGAACAAACAACAATCTAACCCTCAGGCCTAGCAAAGAAAACAAATAGCTAGAAGGAAAGAGAGAAAATGCTGCTGCCTCAGTTCCGTGCTGCAGACAGGAGCCATCCTATGCTACCCAGACCAGCTGTGCTCCAGG
Organism: Aplodontia rufa; assembly: GCA_004027875.1. NCBI lineage: Eukaryota > Metazoa > Chordata > Mammalia > Rodentia > Aplodontiidae > Aplodontia > Aplodontia rufa. Next base: position 22,071 of record PVKS010029779.1, on the reverse strand, counting down.
AGCACCTGCTTCCAGAAACGAGGACAGTTACAACTGCTAGCCTGCTCCTGTCCACTGGAAACTAGGATCATGGAGGGTTGAGGATTTTAGCATGTAGCTGGAATTACCAGAAGAAATGCGGGAAGCAACTCCAGGCAAACCCAGGAGGAAAGACAAACATACTTCTGTATTAAAGTAGAATGACTGCTTCCAAAATGAGAAGAGGAGATACACTGGACAAAAACAGAATGGATAAGAAAGCTGTAGGAGGGCTTGAGCGGTGGCTCAGTGGTTGGTTGGAGTGCTTCCCTAACATGCTCAAGGATCCGGTTTCAAACCCCAGCACTACATACACAACTAAGTGTTGGGGAAACAAAAAATTGGAAATGTGACAGGTCTTTCTTTGCCTTTTAGTTAACTGGCTTCGAGACAGAGATTGCATTTTATGTGATTTCTTGTGTTTCACCAGGTTTTTGATCACTCACTCAAGAAAACAGAATCATCTCTGTTAAAAGAGCTAACACATGGGGCTGGAGTGGTGGCTCAGTGGTTAATGGCATTTGCCTGGCATGTGCAAGGATGCGGGTTCAAACTCCGGCACAGCCTACACTAGTGTCCGAACAACTAAAGCCACATGAAAAGCTAAATAAAATTGATTCTCTCTTTCTCTCTCAAAAAAAAAAAAAAAAAAGGAGCTGAGGTTTTTCTACAGCGGTATAACTTTTTTGCATTTGCCTTGAAGTCTTTATCACTTTGATGTTTAAAATGTTTTTATTAGTGCATGGGGTCAGGGGCTGGAGCTGTGGCTCAGCAGTTATGGTCCTTACCTGGCATGCATGAGTACTTGAGTTCAAACCCCAGAACCATGTGCACAACACAGTGTTGGAGTAATGAAAGCTATATGAAAAACTAAATAAAATTGTTTCTCTCTCTCTCTCACTGTTCCTCTCTCTTTAAAAAAAAAAAAAGTAGAGTTCATTTTGTCATGGTTATGAGATTGTTAAATCTACAATGACTGCAACAAAAAACAATGTTTTTGTGATGGGTTGCTCTCCCACAGGGTGTCCAAATCATGATCCTCCTGCCTCAGCCTCGTGAGAAGCTGAGATTACAGGTGTGCGTCACTGTGCCCAGCTTATGATCCTCTCTTGATCAAGTATTTTAGACTCTGTGTGTGTGTTTGAGAGAATCAGTTTTATTCAGTTTTTCATCTGGTTTTCCTTGCTCTGACATTTAGTTGTGTATGTGGTGCTAGGGTTCGAACCTGGGTCTTTGTGCATGCCAGGCAAGTTCTGTAATCTCTGAGCCACTGCTCCAGCCATATATATAATTTTTAAATTGAAAATTGAACCTAGAGGCACCGTACTACGTACCACTGAACCACAGTCCCAGTCCTTTGTATTTCTTTTTAAATTTTGCAACAGGGTCTCACTAACCTGAGGTCAAACTAGCGATCTTTCTGCCTCTTGAGTCACTGGAATTGTAAATACAGCTGCCATACCTAGATGAATTTTCAAATATCAAATTTTAAGTTTATGGCTGAGGGCGTGTGGCTTAGTGGTAGAATGCTTGCCTAGCATGTGTGAGGCCTGGGTTCAAACCCTAGCACTCCAAAAAAAATCCAAAAACAAAACAAAAAAACAACTAATTGATTTTTATTTTTGTGGGGTTTTTTGGGGGGGAGGGATAGTGAGAGAATTTTATTTTCATTTGGCTTTTGTTGCTTTGACACTGTGTTGTGTACGTAGTGCTGAGCCACTGCTCCAGCCCCAACTAATTGGGTTTTAAACATATATATGTATATATACACACACATGTATGTATATACACACACATACATATATACATGTATGTATACACACACACACATATATATACATAGAATTCACATGGGAAGGATTGTCAAGCAAGCCATGCTAACCCTTCAAGTGAAGTTTATATGTTGTATTAATGTGCTTCATGTCTTCATATTTGCATCTACACAAATCTAGGAATTCTGGTTCAGAGCTCAGTTCATTTTATTATCTTCAAGTGTACATCACAGGAAAAAAACAAATGTCCTTGACAGCTGTATCATTATTTATTTATTTTATTTTTTAAGAGAGTGAGATCAGTTTTTCTTATTTTTTCATCTGGTATTTGTTTCTCCTCCACTTAGCTGCGTATATGGTGCTGGGGTTTGAACCTGGGTCCTTGTGCATGCCAGGCAAGTGCTTCACTGCTGAGCCACCGCTCCAGCCCCACTATATCATTACTGTAATGAACTCTCAGCAGGTCTTTACCCACGGCCCTTTTAGGTCTTGTCATTCACAGAGAGTGACTGTCTTTCCCAAGGTCTACTTAAGCCTGAGGATTTCACCTTTCAGGAGTCTGGTGAAAGGGCTGGTGAGGAGTTTCTGATGACTTTAATATCAACCACTGTAGGTGGCGATGGGTCTCATGGAAATCAAAGAGGATCAGTAGAGGAAAGGGATGGGGGTGGGAGGTGGTGGGGAGGAATATTGGCCAGATGATGTTGTTACATAATGTGCATGTTTGAATATGTGACAACCTACCATTCCGTACAACTGTAATGCACCAATAAAAATGGAGGGGGGGATGCCTACAGACTTTTTATATTGAAAAAGAATCTGCCACTCACCAGGTGAGTCCGGTGGGTATGCCCCTGGAGTTATATATTGCCCCTGGCTCCTCACTCCCTCCCTGTGTTTCCCAGTTGCCTTGTGGTGAGTAGCTTCCTTCTACCACAACCTTGGGTCAGGAAGTTCTGCCTTAATTCCTGACTCCCGGGCAGAGGGATGGAGTTAGCCACCATATACTGGATTTCTGAAACCATGAGCCTAAGTAGACCTTCCTCCTAAACACACACACACACACACATACACACACATACCCAAAACCCCACTGCACTGGGTAAGAGTTCCCAGAACATTAATGAAGAGACCAACTCAAAACTTGCTAACCCAACATCAAGGGACCAAGAATTAGTTTAGTACCAAGGAAATGAGCTCTCAGATCTTCATACTAAATCAGCAGTACTGGGGCTAGAGTGGTGGCTTGGCAGTTACAGCGCTTGCCTGGCATGGGTGAGTACACGGGTTCAAACCCCAGCAACCCGTGTACACGGCTAGGTATCGGAACAATGAGGGCCATGTGGAAAATCTCAATAAAAATTGATTCTGTCTGTCTCTCACTGTCCTTCTCTCTTTAAAATCAATCAGTCAATCAGCAGTACTGAAACTAGCAGGCAGTGAACTCCAGAAGACTGTCCTACAAGAACTTATATTTACTAAGCAGTGCTTTGGCCACATACCCCATGCCTGCAATCCCAGCTACTTGGGAGGCTGAGGCAGGAGGATTGCAAATTCTAGGCCAGTCTCAGCAACTTAGTGAGGCTCATTCTCCAAAAAAAACAAAAACACCACTCTTATGCACCTAAGTAGAGAGGATGTAAATCCAGTATCAAATGTGGACTCGTGGAGAACTGGGATATCTGCCAGGTCTTTCTGAGTCCTGTAAGCCTCTCATTATTAATACTTCTGCATTCCATGACTCTTCACAAGAGATAAAATTATCCAAATTATGAAAAATGTTGGTGGGGTGACTTCTAAGGCTGCTAAAATGGTTTATAACATTTGGTTTGTAGATTCATAATTCTGGTAAAATAATCCCTCAGATGAAATATTTCACTCAATTGCACTTTTTTCTTTTTTTAAAGATAGAGAAAGAATCAACTTTATTTTTTTCCATTTGGCCTTTGTTTTTCCAACACTTAGTTGTGTATGTGGTGCTGGGCTTTGAACCCATGTCCTTGTACATGCCAGACGAGTGCTCCAACTGGAGTCACTCCAGCCCCTGGTGCCACTTTCAAAGCATGTTTTCTGGTTCTAAAGAAGCTTTCCAATGCAGGAGGGCCAACGCTCTAATATCTGTTTCCTAGTCAGGTGTGGTGAGAACCCAGGGGTGCTCTACCACTGAGCTACCTCCCCAGCTCTTTTTTTTCTTTTTTTTTTTTTTTTGGTGGGGTCTTGCTAAGTTGCCAAAAATGGCTTCAGAATTCACAGCTCAGTCTCCAGAGTAGCTGGGCTGTAAGGAACCTTTTAGAGAGGAAATCTTTGATTCATTAACTGTTTTAGATGTCTCTATGTACCAAGCAAAGAATGCATACCATTACCTCTGGCACTGTATATCCTTGCTTTTCTAAAACACTTCTCAAGTGAACAATTTGACTAGGTTAAGATGTCTTTGTGGGGCTGGAGCGGTGGTGCCTCAGTGGTTACGGTCCTTGCCTTGTATGCACAAGGATGCAGGTTCATGCTCCAGCACCATGTACGGAACGAAGTTCAGAGCAACAGAGGCCACATGAAACACTAAATAAAATTGATTTTCTCTCTTTTTCCCTCCTCTTCTCTCTCAAAAAAAAAAAAAAAAAAAAAGATTTCTTTGTGGCTACTGTTACTCCCAATTCCCCTTAGTGAACCCATTTTCTCAAAACACAAGTTGCAGTCCCATTGTTTTTGTAAATAAAGTTAGTCAGTGACCCAGACTTCTCATAGTTGGAGGAGCCTGTTTTCAGAAAGTGGAACTGAGGCCTGTCACTGGATGCCCTCTGATCCTGGACCCCGTGTGGTAAAAATGCTCCAATGGGCTGGATGCAGAAGAGCATACTGATGATCCCAGCTACTGGGGAGACTGAGGCAGGAGGGGTGCAGGTTTGAGACCAGCCTGGGTGACTTAGTGAGACCCTGCCTTAAAATTAAAAATAAAAGAATAGGGGGCTGCGGCAGCTGCATTTTGGGTGACTGGCCACCACTACCTCTGCTGAGCCTGCAGCCAGCCTCCAAGGCGCAGTGCATGGAAGTGTTCAATTCGTGATGAACAAAGTCAAGGAAGAAAGGAAAACCCAGAAGCATAAGTCTCTTCCCAAGGTGTGTTTAGGTTGGGAGCTGAACATGAACAGGATAGCAGCTAAGTTAGTGGGGAACACGTCACTGTCACGTCCAGCGTTAGCAGCATTGGATGGTGAGTCCAGCACAGGAAGAAGGTTGAACAGGAGCCTGACCAACATCTGCTCCAACTGTCCTGGTGGAAATTACAAAGAGTGATGACAAGAAGGCCCGCTGCTGGACTGTCCCATCTTAAGGAGGCAGAGAGTGGTTTTTTTCTATTAAGGATTTTGGCTTTCAGGCCACTAGGGAATCTGAGTACAAGGACTCACATTACGGTCACCACAGCCCCTGGACTGGGCCTTTTGGGAATACCTGAAGGGTTTCCTTGTGGTCCAGGAGTGGACAGCACTTGTGCAGATGAGTTGATGGAATTCAGCACCAAAGGCCTTAAAATTTTTTTTTTTTTTGTACTGGGAATGGAATCCAGGGGCGCTTAACCATTGAGTCACATCCCCAGCCCTTTATATTTTTTATTTTGAGAAAGAGTCTTGTGAAGTTGCTTAGGGCCTCACTAAATTGCTGAGACTGGCTTTGAACTCAGCATCTTCCTATAACAGCTTTTAATTTTGTGGTGAGCTTTGGCCAGTGAACAGCACCTACCTGGACACCAGACTCATGTGCTTTTAAATGGCTATCATGCTAATATCATGGGGAAATTAACAAATTTAAAGTATTGGTGTTGTGGGCCTGGAACGGTGGCTCAGCGGTTTTGGCGCTTGCCTACCATGCGTGTGGACGTGGGTTCAAACCTCAGTACCACGTACACAACCTGGTGTCAGAGCAACAGCAAAGGCCACAAGAAAAACTAAATAAAGTTGATTCTCACTGTCCCTCTTAAAAAATCATTGCTGTTAACACTCAGTCACTATTCATTTGGGGGGGGTCTTCCTGTACAAATTTATTATTTCTAGATTTTTGTGTAACATGCTAAACAAAATAACTATTTAGTTTCCTTGAAAAAAATAAGTAGAAAGGGCTGGGGTGTAGCTCAGTGGTAGAGAACTTGCCTGGCATACATGAAGAGATCCTGGGTTCAGTGTCCAGTACTTAAAAAACAAAAAGAATGAACAGCAGCTTAAAGTTGGAAAGCTCCGTGGAGCTGTAGTGGGAAAGGGGTCTCACCCATGGCCTTGGTTGCTGGAGCAAGCAGTGGACACAGCAGTCCTTACAGGGAACTTCCCTTAGCTTCTCTGCTCCTGGGCTCACTGGTGGTCTCTTCAGACCCCACTTGTAATGCCAGACTTAAAAACTTAAGACAGATTGAATGCAGTTTATCTGAGCAAAGAAATGATTCATGAGTCAGTCAGGACCTTGAACCAGTGAAGGTTCAGCAAGCCTCACCGAGCAACTGTGGCAGGCATTATCTGCAGACAGAAAGAGACTTGTTCACAGCTCAGCCTCAGACCTGTTCATTGGGCATGTGTGTTGATGCTTTGTGCCCCTTGTGTTGGGCTTGTTGTAGTTGGGTTGGTGCCCCTTACTCTCAGTGTCTGCTAGCTCAGTGAAATTGCTCAGCTCTCAGCATTCTTGCTGGGAAGCAGGCAGTCCACCTGTAGGACTAGCCAGCCAACCTCCTCTCCAGCTTGGAACCTTGCAGGAGCAGCCCGAGGCTGGGACTGAGGACAGGAATGCTGGTGCCACTTCCACCATTTGTGTCTCAGGACAAGTTCTGTTGGAAATACCCTGTTTCTGAGGTATTTTATGAGCTCTGATTTTTCCATGATATGTTTTAACATCTGCTCTGGAGTTGGCCCTGTTGCGGTGACCAGTCTACTGGGTCCAAGCTGCAGCAGAATGAACAGGGCAGAGGCAACATGTACTCTGCGCTGACACCTGGGATATATGGGTGTAAGAGGAGGTGTGCTCAGGTACTTTTGTGCCTGACTGTGTTATTTGAAGTGGAAGGTGTGAATGCTGTGATTATCTCTTCCTCCAGATAATAATAAAAACTCTTCTAGTGGGCACCCATGACAGTGGATTTCCACTTAATTAATTATTGGTTGTTATGTCTTTCCTGTCATGATGCTCGGCAGAGCCTAAACGGGCCTGTGGAGGGCAGCAGGTTCCTGCCTGGGCTGGAAAGTACCTGCAGCTTCATGCTCTGAGAGTTCATTGTATGAGCACCCTTGTAATCCCAGCGGCTCAGGAGAGTTAGACAAGAGGATCGCAAGACCAGCCTGGACAACTTCACAAGGCCCTGAGGAGCTTAGAGAAAAATGTAAAAGAATAGTACTAAAATAGAAAAATGCTGGGGATGTGGCTCAGGGGTTAATTTTCCCTGGACTTCATCCTCAGTATCAAAGAAGAGAACAGAATGCCAGCAGTCAGATGCCCAGTGCGTCTTGCCTTCCTTTAAGGCTGTGGGTCTGCCTTTGGGACTTTACTAAGGCTTCTGGGTTACTCGTAGTTGTGGCTTTGCCCTGAGGTCTTTCTTGAGCATCACTGCAGATGAGTGGTTCTGACACTGCAGCTTGTTCTTGGTCTCCTTTAAGTGGAGAGACTCAAAACTGAACAGGACAGTAGCCACCCAGCTGTCATCTGGGACATCTCACTGGTGTCACCCAGATGAATTGCTCTGCTGATGGCACCAGCAAAGGTGATATGCATGCAGGCAGGACTGGAAGGTGAGGCAGAGGCATCTGGTGCCCAGGAGGGTGTGTTGGGCACTTGTCAGAGGACAGGGGTGTTACAAGGGCTCCAGATCACCTCCTCTCTGAGTAGTAGGTATTTGAGAATGTACCTTTTCTTTCTTCTTTTTTTTTTTTTTTAAAGAGAGAAACAACTTTATTTGGTTTTACTCATGGCTTTCGTTGCTCCAACACTTAGTTGTGTACGTGGTGCTGGGGTTTGAACTTGGGTCCTTGTGCTTGCCAGGCAAGCACCAAAACCGCTGAGCCACTGTTCCAGCTCATACCTTTTCTTTTTAACTTTCCTTGTACTTAAACACAGATCTAGAGTTATTTCTGTTCAACCTCTGACCTTTTCCTTTTTTTTATTTATTATTTATTAGATGACATAAAGTTACTGTTGAGGGGGAAACATTATCAAATATTCCAGAACAAATGAATATATACTTACTTAGCTAGGGCTAATGCCATGTCATGGATGCTCAGCTTAGGTTCCCCATGTTGCTGTTTCCCCCAGAAGAACCACTGAGTTAAATGGATATCTCGTGGAGGTCAGACATCACTTTCTGAGATGATTCCCCTATATTCGGTTCCTCTGGTCTCTGAGGTGATTTTCCTAAGCCCTTGCCCCTGACCTTTTCCTTTTGAACTATTGTATTCTAAGCATCACTTTATTAAAATTTTTTATGTTCGGGTTGGAGATTTAGCTCAGTGGTAGAGCGCTTGCCTGGCATGCACAAGGCCCCAAGTTCGGTCCTCAGCCCTGAAAAAAAATTTTTTTTTTTTTAATGTTTCTGGACATAAATCACTGCTGACAATTCCACAAGCTGGGCATTGATGCCACGCCTGTGATGACAGCTGAAACTGTGGCAGGAGGATAATGAGCTCAGGGCCAGCCTGGGCAGTACAAGGAGGCCCCATCTGAAAAACTGACAGCACTTTGCTGGGACATTGGGCAGTAGCTGCCTTTATGAATAGAAGGGCTTCAGGGTGCTAGGTCTGTTTCTGTTTCTCTGTAGCTAATCATACCCTTGGGATGGTTTTGCAGTTTGTGGCAACAGTGGCTCTAGGCAAGATGTGGACCCGTGGAGGCACCTGGACTCTTGCTCAGGTGACTGCTTTGTGGGTGGTGCCCAGTCTTGTTTTCTTACATAATTTGTGAATCGTGAGGGTAGAATGTTTGTCTCCCTTGGTGCAGAAGCGCAGGGCCGCTGTGTGGCCCAGCAGAGTGCTCAGCACGTTGGAGAGTGCTGGCTCTGCTGGCTCTGCAGTCTGTCAGTGATGGGAAGGGTTGGACCTAAGCCATCAATTTGCTCTTCTTCTCTTTGATTAATTGAGGAGATCGTGGGGGCTCCTGTGTTTGTAGGGTTAAGAATCCCTCACATTTGAAATGGGGCACCAGTGTGTCCTGCAGTGCTTGGGTGCCCGGCTCTTCCCACTCTGCACTGTGCCGGAGGAGGTGCGGCTTTCGGAGTGGTGCATCACACCAGCTCTATAGCCTGCTCTCCATTCCGCATCCCTGGCTCTGCTGACTTCTGCATGGCTCAGTCACAGATTCAAATGGTTTCCCCAGTTGTATTTCATGTCTAGCACTCTTGCTTTTAAAGCGAAGCTGTTCTTCTACTGGGGTGCCAAGGGCACATAGGGCAGAGTAGTAGTGCCTGCCTGTGCCCCCTGAACCTTCTCTCCCGAGGTGCTGCCGTGACCTGGCCTTTACTTTTGTGTGCTTTCACTTCATGGTGCTGCTCTTCCCCCTCTTTCCTGACTTCTGTTGCTTCTTTACTCTATAGTGTTCCCTCTTTTCCGTCCTCATTACCCTTTTCTTACAATTCGCCTTTTTCTTAGCTTCTGTGGGTTGGTTGGTTGGTTTGTTGATTTGTGGTCCTAGGGATTGAACCCAGGGGTGCTGTAGCACTGAGCTACATCCCCAGACCTGTTTATTTTTTATTTTGAGACTGTGCCTTGCTAAGTTGCTGAGGCTGGCCTAGAAGTTTGGATCTCCTGCCTCAGCCTCCTGAGTAGCTGGGATTCCAGGTGTGGCTACTGTGACTGGCTGGCTTGTTTTCAGACCCACCATGATAGGATGAGTTCTCCTTCTGGCCTGGGCCTTTTCTCTGGGCACTCTGCATCCTCATGCCCTGGCTGGACAGTGGCTATCAGGGTTGCCTGTCCAGTCCTTGTCCTCGGATGACCTACAGTGGACAGAAGCTGAAGAATGGAGCAAGGTAGCCATAGATGCTCTTGAGGGTTACGCAGTACTCGCCCGTGTCTTCTCTGCTGGTTAGCCCCATCTAGATTCCGGTCCCTAAAGCCTGGGGACCTGGGACTTTGGTGACATTGTGACTTGGGTTTGCTTCATGGCTGCTCTGGAAGCCCTCCTGCTCTCTTGGTGGCATACCCATGTCACAACCTGATTGTCTGTCAGCTGGCTGTCCCTGGGAATTGCGTCTGCTTTCTTAAACAAATCGCTCTGAGAAATAAAATAAATCGTGATTTGTTTAGGTAGTAGTATTAAATGATGTGTATAGAAATACAAAACAATTTGTGATTTTTCTGAAAATTTTGGAGATAGCTTCACGTAATTCCGTATGTTTTGAGTGAAGGGTGCTAAAGATGGCCAAAGAGGAGAGCCCCAAGCAGACCTGACGGGGAAGCCAGAGGCACCTGGCAGGGGCCAAGGAGAGATGGGACTGTGTGCAGGCTTGTGGAATGTGGTCCGCTGCTCAGCCATGTGGATGCTGGCTTGTCTCTCCTGCCATGGGACAGTGCTTGAGAATATACTTATTTATTTACTTATTTAAAGAGAGGGAGACTGAGAGAAGAGGGAAAGAATCAGTTTTATTCAGTTTTTCATCTGGATTTCGTTGCTCTGATACACAGTTGTGTATGTGGTGCTGGGCTTCAAACCCAGGTCTTTATGCATGGCAGGCAAGCACAATACCACTGAACCACTGCTCTAGCCCCTTGAGAATAATATACTTTTGACCTTGGAGTCGGGAAGAATTTTTCTTTCTTCCTTTCTATCTTTTTTTTTTTTAAAAATGAGAGAGAAGAACAGTGAGAGAGAATCAGTTTTATTTAGTTTTTCATGTGGCTTTCATTGCTCTGACACTGCTGTGTACATGGTGCTGGTGCTGGGATTCAAACCTGTGTACTCATGCATGCCAGGCAAACGCCGTAACCTCTGAGCCACTGCTCCAGCCCTGGAAGGATTTCTTGAAAAAGGTGGGAAAAATAGATTGATGAATTCAGAAAGATTTTTTTTTTTAAAGAGAGAAAGAGTAAACTTTATTTTTCATATGTTTTTTGTTTTTCTGACACGTAGTTGTGTATGTGGTGCTGGTGTTCAGATCTGTGTCCTCTGGCATGCCAGGCAAGTGCTTTGCTGCTGAGCCACTCCTCCAGCCCAGAATTCAGAAAAATTTGATACAATCATTTTTATGTCCTCTGCAGGTACTCTAGAAGGCTGAGTGGGGATTGGGGAATTCAAGGCCAGTCTGGGCAACCTGGGAGATTCTGTCTCAAAAAACAAAGAAGGAGCTTGATAGAGCTGTGTGTAACAATGTGTGTATAGTTATAGTTAACACTGTGGTATTGTGTGCTTGGCGTTATATGTCCTGTAAACAGTATAATTTTTTTTTATTTAAAATTAAGGGCTGGGGGTATAGTATAGCTCAGTGGTAGAGAACTTGCCTAACCTATGTGAGACTCTGGCCTTGTTCCCCAGTACCACAAAAACAAGAAACTTGTTAAAAGACATCACAGTAGTGCTGGAGTGGTGGCTCAGCGATTATAGTGCTTGCCTGGTGTGGGAGAGGATGTGGATTCAAATCCCAGCACCACATGCATAACAAAGTGTCAGAGCAACAAAAGCCAGGTGAAAGATTAAATAAAATTAATTCTCCTTTTCTCTGTCTCTTCCTTGCTCTCACTCTCACTCTTCCTCTCTCTTAAAAAAGAAAAAAGGCATCACAGTATATATAAAGAATTTATGGGCTGGAGCGGTGGCTCAGCCGTTTCAGTGCTTGCCTGGCAAGCACAAGGACCTGGGTTCAAACCCCAGCACCGTGTACACAGCTGAGTGTTGGAGCAACTGAGGGCATGTGAAAAACTAAATAAAGTTGTTTCTCTCTGTCTCTCTCACTGTCCCTCTCTCTTAAAAAAAAAAAAAAAGAATTTATAACATTCATAACCAATGAAATGGTGTCCCAGGTACCAGCATCATTGGGAGTTTGAGAGAAGGCCTGGGTGGTGGTGTAGACATGGCAAGTCACAGGACTGAAGTGCCACCAGGTTATACTCAGCAATTGTGGGAGCTGGGAGTCTGCTCCGGGTTGGGGGCCACAGTCCTGCTCCTAGTCGGAGCCCCAGCAGTCCTGCTGCTGGCCCAACCCATCCTGAGCAGTTCTTCCCAGACTGTTCATGCCAAAGACTCTGAATTCTTTTTTTTTTTTTTTTTTTTAAATAAGAGAGGGACAGTGAGAGAAAGAATCCATTTTATTTAGTTTTTCATGTGGCTTTTGTTGCTCTGACATGTCTCTGTGTATGTGGTGCTGGGGTTAGAACCTGCATCATCGTGTGTGCCCAGCAAGTGCTGTAACCGCTGAGCAATACTGCTCCAGCCCCCCTGATTTCTTGTTTTGATTTCCAGTCCGTTACAGACTGGTGGTACTCTTTTTTTTTTTTTTTTTTTTTTTTAGAGGGACAGTGAGAGAGAGAAAGAGAGAAACAACTTTATTTAGTTTTTCACGTGGCTTTCGTTGCTGCAACGCTTAGTTGTGTACGTGGTGCTGGGGTTTGAACCTCGTGCTTGCCAGGCAAGTGCCGAAACTGCTGAGCCACCGCTCCAGCCCATGGTGGTACTCTTGAAGACAACAACGACACTAACCACTAATGCTTTTGTCAAGTGCCGCCCAGATGTTTCCTTCCTTTTGCTCTGTGAGTTTCGCATGTAGAGATTTGGGGGTGGTCACTACAGGGCACAGAGCACTGCCACCCTCCCCTGCCATCCCTGGCTCCCTTATCTGCTCTCTGTTGCTTGTGGTGCTTGTTGAGTATGTCATGTACCTGGAGTCACCTTGGGGGCTACTACCTGTGCCTCTGAGGGTCGTCTGCCCAGGTGAGCAGTGCTACCTGTGGAATGGCTCCCTGGGTTTGGGTGTTTGTGAACTTCCACCCTCAACCGTAGAAGAAGCTCCCTGCCTTTGCAGAGCACTTGCCATGCACGCCTGTCAGCAGCACAGCGGGGCTGGCCGTTGGTTCCCACTAGCACAGACATCGTCAGGTTTGTTTCAAAAGCAGTTCTTTGTTTTGTTTTGCTTTTTTGTTGTGGTTTGGATATATAGTGTATGGAAGGCTTGGTCCCTCTGTGCAGTGTCCAATGTGGGTGTTGAAGTGATGTGACCATGGGGACCTGACCTTGGATTCCTCCATGGCAGGCCACATAGCGGAATGGAAGTGGTGGGCAATGTGGAGGCGGGACCTGTCAAAGGCACTGGGTCCTGGATGTGTCCCATGGGAACTGTACCTTGTCCTAGCCCCTTCCTCCCTCTCTCTGCTTCCTAGCTATCCTGAAGTGAGCAGTGCCCCTCTGCCAGTCTCTCCTGGCTACAGCAATGGAGCCAGCCAACCCTGGTCCAAAACTGAGCCCAACTGAGTCTTTGCTGTTTGTTAAACAGCGTTTCATCACTGTGACCAGTACTTACCTGACTTAGGAGGAGGGAAGGTTTCTGTGGGCTCAGTTTTAGAGATTCAGTCCATGGGCAGCTGACGCTCTTTCTCAGAGCCCGAGCTAGGCAGGACGTCCTGGTGCAGGAAAGCTGCATTCTCGTGGCAGCAGGAAGCAGGTGGCAAGCATGAGAGGCCAGAGGCAAGTCGGGTCTCCTAAGGCCCCCTACATCCAGCCAAGCCCACCTGTCTGCAGTCCCCACCCAGTGGTCCATTCAGGTCCACTCACTGATAAGAGCCTGACTCTTCATCATCGGACATCTCACCTCTGAACGTGCCCTGCTTTGCCTAACATGCAAGTTTTTGGGACATTGAAGATCCAAACCATGGGGCTGGAGCAGTGGTTGAAGTGCTTGCCTGGCATGCACGAGGACCCGGGTTTGAACCCCAGCACCCTATACATAGCTAGTGTCAGAAAAACAATAACAAGATGAAAAAAATAAATAGAATTCATTCTTTCGTGCTCTTTTAAAAATAAATAAGTAAAATTAATTCTCGTTCACTTTTTTTTTTTTTTTTGAAAGAGGGGACAATAAGAGAGAGAAAGATGCAATTTTTATTTAGCTTTTCATGTGCCTTTTATTCCTCGGACACTTCGTTGTGTACGTGGTGCTGGGATTTGAAGTGTACTTATGCATGCCAGGCAAGCGCCATAACTGTGGTGCCACCGCTCCAGCCCTCTTTTTCTCATTCTTAAAAAAAAGGGGGGGGTGCTGGAGCAGTGCCTCAGCAGCATGCTTGGGGACCCAGGTTCAAACTCCAGCACCACATACCAACTAAGTGTCAGAGAAACAGAGGCCAGATGGAAAAATAAATCTATATTCTCTGTCTCTCTCTCTCTTACTTTCTCCCTCCCTGGCTTTAATAAAGAAAAGAAAAAGATCCAAACCACCATATTCCCTTAAACTGTTTTCCTCAGGTCTGATCCCCAGTGATGGAAGCTGACTGCACGTTCCTGTGTGGCCTGGGCTGACCTCTGACTGGCAATCAGGAGTCTTGGGGACCCCTGTGCCTGGCAAGGCCATCTGCCTTTCAGGCCTTCTGTGCTGTTGGTGTGGCATGGTGGTTTTCCACACCACACCCATGGTTGGCTCCATGCTTCTCATGAACCTGGCCCCGCTGCCTAAGCTGGGAAACCCCAGGTGCCTTCAGCACCTGAGTCCATGAGATGTAGCAGCATCACCTCCTGCAACTGGACCTGAATCGCAAGTGAATTAACCACAGTGGTCTCAGAAGGCCCAGAAGATGGAAGATGGTGTTAGACAATTTTTTTTTTTTTTTTTGTACTTAGGATTGAACCCAGGAGTATTTAACCACTGTGCCACATCCCCAGCCCTTTTTATTCTTTACTTTGAGACAGGGTCTTGCTAAGTTGCTTAGGTCTTCAGCCTCCTGAATCACTGGGATGATAGGTGTGGCCATTGTGCCTAATATGTTAGACAATTTTTTAAGCTAAAAAATTAAAGGTATTGTCTAAACATGAATGTGGTAATTTTTTCAAGAGTAAGAAAGTAACAAACATTAAGTTGGCTCACAGGGGAGAACACAGGGAATGTCAAGGTCAGTGACACTTTGTGGGTTTTTGCGGAACCCCTGCAGCCCTCTCTCTGTTTTTTAATTGGCGATGGGATCATGCCATTGTTCTCTTGCCACACATCCTAACTTAGATGTCCTGTACACTCCTTTCTGTGTATTGGATTTACATGATAAAATATGCAAACAGAACAAAAGCTGACTTCTTTTTAAGATGTTTTAAAACCTATTCTTCCAGGGTTGGCATACGATATTTTTCCCCAATAGCAGGTAGAATTCGGCAGCAGCTCTGTATGTGGAAACAGTACTTGGAAATGTGGGAGTGAGTACAGGGCCTCAGTGCCAGGCTAGCCTCTGCCTTCCATGAGGAACTTCTAAGTCTCCTGGGTTGTGCAGTAGACTGCAAGCCCATGGGGGCTGAGGCATTTTTTTTTTTTTAATCAGGGATTTAACCCAGGGGTGCTTTATCCCCAGCCCTTTTTATTTTTTTATTTTGAGACAGGGTCTCACTCAGTCGCTTAGGGCCTTCCTAAATTTGCTGAGGTTGGCCTTGTACTTGTAATCTTGCCTCAGCCTCCCAAATTGCTGGGATTACAGGCCTATGCTACAGTGCCTGGCAGCTTGGGACTTTTGAGTTTTTTCTTTTGTTACTATTGAATCCCAGTGTTGAAGGCATGTGGTGGATACTTCACAAACACTTGCTGAGCAAACAAGTGAATGATGGGCTGTGACAGGTGGAGATAGGCTTGTGCTCAAGGCCTAGGGCAGCCCCACAGAAAGGGATGGACTATGCTGTGTGGCCAGGAGGGCTTTCCCAGCGGCAGAGCTGTCTGTCTACTTAGAGTTCTGAGGTCTCAGGAGGAGCTCCAGACAGCAGGGAGGTGGCAGGATGTGTCAAAGTCCTTACCCATTACCAAGGGTGCTGCCTCTGAACCAGCAAGTCAGCCCATTAGTTAGGACTGTGTTCAGCAGAGCTGCATTCCAAAATAATTTTGTAGGCAGGCCAGAGGTGGGCCTTCATGCTGCCAGCAGGATGAAAGACCCAAGGTAATCGGAGCAGCTCACCTGGCATGGCCTAGGGGCCCCAAGGAAGTAGATGTGCTTTGTGTCCTGCAGGAAACCCCCTTGTGTACCTGCCATGTGTCATTCATCTCTAGGCCCCTTGTCCCCTGCCTGTATGTGTAGATGGCCTCAGAGCCTCTTCTGTCTGCACCTCCCAACGCACTAGATTTATAAAATGTGCCCCCTTGACTTTTTAAAGAACTCAAGGTTGGAAATTTGCCCTCCTGGAATGCAGATGAAGTAAACCTGTGGTGGCAGTTCATAAATCCTAGTGAGTACAATTCAGGTGGATCTTGACAATTCAGACAAGGCTGGAGTGGTGGTTCAGTGGTTACTGCGCTTGGCTGGTATGCATGAGGCCCTGGGTTCAAACCCTAGCACCATAGACACAACTAAATGTCAGAGAAACAAAAACCAGGTGAATAAAAATTGATTCTTTCTCTCTCCCTCTTCAAAAATTCAGTCAAACAAGTAGCAGGTGATATGCACTCAGGCTTACCACCCCAGGAAGATGCCAGGAAGAAGGGGTTGGGGCAGGTTCACTTGCCATCAGCTCAGCTACCCCCGGTGTCACCAGACCTTGGGCTGGTGCTGGAGGACTGACTCCTGGGTGTGCTGCTTGTGTTTTTTTTTTTCTTTTTAAAGAGAGAGGGACAGTGAGACGGAGAAAGAGAGAAACAACTTTGTTTAGTTTTTCACATGGCTTTAGTTGTTCCAACACTTAGTTGTGTACGTGGTGCTGGGGTTCGAGCCCGGGTCCTGGGCGCCGAAACCGCTGAGCCACCGCTCCAGCCCCTGCTGCTTGGTTTTGATGCCCTTGAGCTCTCTAGATCCTTTCTCTGCCATCAAAGGCTTCATAAAACCTGGGGAAGATCACTTTCTCACTCTTAAATTTAGTGACAGAAGAGCCTAATGATTCGAAATGGGTTTGGGTATTTGCCAGTTCTTGAGGAATTTCGTGCTCACGGGCTCACCCCACCTAGGCTGTGATTATGCAGCAGCGGATGGACAAGTAACTTGGAGACTGAGTGAGCCAAGTGCCTCAAATTTGAGCATGGCTTGGCGACTTGGCAAGCTGCCATGGCCTATGTTGTGTGTAGGCTACTGCAGCTGAAGCCCTCCAGACCTGGAGACCTTGGTGGGCATGTGTGGAGCTGAGCAGTGTAGAGCAGCCTTCTTCAGGGCAAGCATGTATTGGGAAAGGCCATCAGGAGAGGTCAGGCTGCTTGCTTTCTTACAATGACAGTGACAACTTTATAATTTTTTGTATGAATAGGTTACAGAAATATGTTAAAAGTTTTAGATAATACAGAGAAGAATATAATTTAAATGTCATTTTAAAAAAAAGTCTTTAGCCTCTGGCCCTAGTTCTTCCCAGAGACCTGGTTACTGGATATTTCCTTCCAGAGAAATCTAGTCTTTTAAGTAAAAGTGTGGGTTTCGTTTTTCCTTGAAGTAATGAGACAGCTGCTTCCTAACCCCAAGCAAGTCTGCATCCCAAGGGACATTCTCCTTGCCCCAGGATCTAATTTTATTTATGGACTCATTTTTATTTAATTATTACTGTTGTTTGTGGTGCTGAGGATCCAGCCAGGGCCTTGCCCCAGGTGGTCAGGGGCCCCACCACTGAGCCACATCCCACCCAGGTCTGGTTTTGGGCCATGTTGCTCACCCCTGCTGGGACTTATCACTCGGGGTCTGTGATGTTGTCGTTGCATCTACGTGCCCACTCACCTCTCACCCCTGGAATTCTAGCCTCCATAACAGGGTTTTTCTAGAAGCTCTTTCTCTCCTGATCTCATTTTAATATGGTCAGCTCAAAATCTCAGACACTGCCCGTTTGCAGAGTCGTGTTACTTAAGAAAGAGAAAGCTACCTTGGGATGCATATTTAATTTTTTTTATTCTCTGGATATGAAGATGTGTTTTCTATTAAATATTAAAGTTTGGGTATGGTTACTGACAATTCGTTGAAACTAAGAAAACTAATTCTAAGGTTTTTGAAAGCCTTTGGTCTGTGCTAGTGAAGAATCTAGAATGACAGTCAGGTGTGGTGGCTACGCCTATCATCCCAGCCACTCAGGAGGCTGAGTTCAAGGCCAGCCTCGGCAGTGTGAGACCCTGTCTCAAAATAAAAAAAAAAAAAAAATGGTGAGTGTCATGGTGTATACCTGTAATCTCATAATCTCAGAGATCTGGAGTCTGAGGCAGGAGGATTGCAACTTCAAGGAAGCCTGGGCAATTAAGACCCTGTCTCAAAAACAGATGGAGGGGTTGGGGATTTAACTCAGTGGCAGAGCGCTTGCCTAGCATGCACAAGGCTCCGAGTTCGGTCCTCAGCCCTGAAAAAAAAAAAACAAAACAAAACAGGTGGAGTGGGGTTGGGGATTTAGCTCAGTGGCAGCAGAGCACTTGCCGGGCACACGCAAGGCCCCGAGTTCGGTCCTCAGCCCTGAAGAAAAGAAGAAGAAGAAGAAAAAAAAAAACAGATGGAGTAGGGCTGGAGCAGTGGCTCAGCGGTTCCAGCTCTTGCCTGGCAAGCACAAGTACACAGGTCCAAATCCCAGCACCACACACACAACCAAGTGTCCAAGCAATGAAAGCCATGTGAAAAACTAAATAAAATTGATTCTTTCTTTCTCTCCATGTCCCTCTCTTAAAAAAAAAAAAAAAAAAAAAAAAAGATGGAATGGGCTAGAGTAGTGGCTTAGCGGTTACAGCACTTGCCTCTCATGCTCAGGGTCACAGGTTTGAGCCCCAGCACCACATACACAATGAAGTGTCAGAGCAACAAAAGCCACATAAAAAACTAAATAAAATTGAATCTCTCTTTCTCACTGTCCCTCTCTTAAAAACAACAAAAACAAACAACAACAACAAAAAAACCAAGCAGAATGGACTGGGATGCTGCTCAGTGTAGAGAGCCCCCTGGGTCCTGTCTCCAGCACCATGTTCTCCAGAGGGTGCTGCTGTGACAGGAGCTAGCCATGCAGAGGCACTGCCCTCAAGAGTGACAGCACCAGTGCCCTCCAGGAGCAGTAGTAGGCATGCCTGGCACCTCTTCCCAGATGCCCTCCCAACTGCTATGCAGGGAGAACAGCATGTGGTGAGATCATTCCTGTCAGTGCTCTCATCCTGATTGCAGTGTGCTGTTTCTGCCTCCAGTCAAGGGCCAAGGGCTAGAGCACTTTGAAGGCCTGACCCTTGAGGGAGACACTGATGCAGTTCTGGGAGGTTGGCTGCCTCAGGACTTCGCTTGGGCACAGGGCAGTGTCTCCTGCAATGAGGATGGAATCAGGAAGGAGACACTCGGAATCAACAAGGCTGGGGCTGGGGTGTAGCTCAGAGGCAGAGCACTTGTCTAGCATGTGCAAAGCCCCAGGTTTAGTCCTCAGGACCACCACCAAAAAAGAATCAGCCAAGCTGATGATCAGATTACAGCTGGCTCCTGAGCAAGTGACCAGGAGGGAGGCACAGCTGACAGAAGGAGAAGACTGGACCACAGGGTTCAGCAGCTGCTCCTGCGGGCTGAGGACTCATTAATGAGAGGAACACTCCTTGTGCATTGTCTGAAATGGACCCGCCAGCTGCACCAGGCTTGGTCTCTAGGAGGCGTTCTGCAGGAGGGCACTGCTGTTGTAACAGGAGCTGGCTGTGCCACAGCCCTGCCTTGGAGACATCCAGTGGGACCCACAGTGGAGGTAGGCAGGTGTGTGCCTGTCCTTGACCCTTGGTGGGTAAGGCCAAGTGTGCATTCGTGTCTTGGTGCCTTTTTTCTTTTTTTGGTGCCAAGGATTGAGCCCAGGGGAGCTGTACCACTGAGCCACACCCCAGTGCTTTTTATTTTTAATTTTGAGACAGGATCTCAGTAAGTTGCTGAGGTCCTTACTAAACTGCTGAGGCTGGCTCTGAACTTGTGATCCTCCTGACCCTGCCTTCAGGGTCGCTGGAATTATAGGCATGCACTACTGCACGCAGCTCATGTCTTGGTTTTTAACAACAACAAAAATACTGCTGTGGTGCACAGCTGTGATCCCAGTGACTGGGGAGGCTGAGGCAAGAGGATGCCCAAAATATTCTGTAAAAAGTGTTTCAAAAGTAAAATGTTAAAAAATTAAAATTAGAAACGTTTATAGAATAAGGGTATAAAGAAAGACAGAGGTGCAGGTGCACCTATAGTCCTGGCTTTCAGGAAGCTGAGGCAGGAGAATCACAAGTCTTCACGTGTGTGATTGAACCCTAGGGCTGCTCTATCCTAAGTCACATCCCTGATTCTTTTTTTTTTTTTTAATTTTGAGACAGGTTCTCCCTAAGTTGCTAAGGTTAACCTTGAACTTCTGATCTTCCTGCCTCAGCCTTCTGAGTCACTGGGATGACAGGTGTGTGCCACCATACCCAGCAAATAAAGATTTTTAAGTTTGAGCAGGGTGGTGTAATGGGTGCAATCCCAGCAACCCTGGAGGCTGAGTGAGGCAGGAGGATCTAGAGTTCAAGGCCAGCCTGGGAAATAGTGAGATTTCAT
The DNA here is from genome assembly GCA_004027875.1 of Aplodontia rufa. Classification (NCBI taxonomy): domain Eukaryota; kingdom Metazoa; phylum Chordata; class Mammalia; order Rodentia; family Aplodontiidae; genus Aplodontia; species Aplodontia rufa. The sequence continues at coordinate 1,673 of PVKS010029779.1, read as the reverse complement.
GTTAAAAAAACAAATGAAACAAAATGAAAAATAGACTAAGGCTAATTTATTGTTAAAGAAAAAAAATTACATAAATTGAGCATAGTCTCAGTCCAGGGGTTATTGTCTTCAGTGGTGGGTGTCTTGCTGCTGTGCGCATTCCCATTCCTCTCCTGCATGGACAGCTTATAGCCCTGCAGGCTGCATGCCAGGTCTGGGACAGGATGTTGTGGCATGCTGTGTGGGCCTGCAGCCTGGGCACCACAAGCTGGCATGGTGGGCTTGCAAGTGTGAGCTCTGCCATCCAGTTCTGTGCAGGTTCGCTCTGTGACCCACAGTGCTTGAGATGCACCCTGGCATTACTCAAGGCCTTCTTTTCTTTTCTTTTTTTTTTCTCTTTCTTTCTTTTTTTTTTAAGAGAGACGGATAGAGAGAGAGACAGAATCAATTTTATTTAGTTTTTCACATGGCTTTCGTTGCTCTGACACTTAGTTGTGTACGTGGGTGCTGAGGTTTGAACCCATGTACTTGAGTATGCTGAACAAGCACCGTAACTGTTGAGCCACCACTCCAGTCCTACTTCTTTTCTTTTTTAAAGGGAGAAAGATGGAATCAATTTTATTTATTTTTTCATCTGGCCTTTGTTTTTCCCACACTTAATTGTGTGTGTGGTGCTGAGGTTTGAACTCGGGTCCTCGCTTATGCCTGTCCTGCAGTTGTTTAGGCATGAATCCAGGTCGTAACAAAGACCAACTTCCCTGTCAGAGCTCTTAGGAACCAAGGGCAGAGGCTCACTGCCAACTTGGGGGTGTGGCTCAGGTGGAGAACTTGCCTAGTGTGTGTGCAACCCTGGGTTTGACCCCCCAGTACTTAAAAAAAACAAGCAAATAAACTTTCTTGGGCCCAGGCAGTGGCTCAGCAGTTACAGCACTTGCCTGGCATGAGCAAGGACCTGGGTTCAAACCCCAGCACCACATACACAGCTAAGTGTCAGAAAAACAAAACCCAGGAAAAATAAAGCTGATATCCCCCTTCATTCCCCCTCCATTCCCCCTCCCCCTCCCTTTCCCTGTCTTTCTCTCTCCCTCTTCCTATCTTAAAAACAAACAAACAAAAAAATAAATAAATTTCTAATGTGCCCTGTGATTTCTTCTTTGAATTCCAGGTCATTTAGTAGTATGCTGTTTAACATCAAATATTTGACATTTTCGTTGGTATCTTATTCTGGGGTTTCAAGTTTAATTCTAATAAGGTCAAGAGTCATACTGTGTGATTGAAAGTTGTTTCAGGGCCCACCCAGTATGGTGGGTCTTGGTGGATGTGTGGTGTGCATGAAAAAACATGTCCTGCAGATGGCGGGTGCTGCGCAGACCTCAGGCCATGGTAGCTGCTAGGATCGAACAATTATTACTTCTCCTGATCAAAAAATCTGTTAAGTCGGCATGGTGGCTATACCCATAATCCCAAGAACTGGGGAGGCTGAGGCAGGAGGATAGCAATTTTGAGGCCAGTCTCAGTAGTTTAGCAAGACCTTGTTTCAAAAAAGGCCTGGGGGCGTAGTATAGCCCAGTAGTAGAGAGCCTCTGGAGTCAGTCCCTGTACTGCAAAAATGAGCAAATTGATAAATAATAGGAAATAAAAGTAGCCCTCTATCTGTTTCTTTCTTTCTTTTTTTTTTTTTTTTTTAAGAGAGA